>JASSUY010007932.1:0-10850 GCA_032466535.1 Forpus xanthops | reverse complement strand
TGTTCTTATCTCAACCTGTGGGAGTTGCATTCTTTTGATTCTCCTTCCCATTTCCCTGGGACTGGGGAAGAAAGAGGAGGGAGTGAGCAGAACTGTTTGAGGGGCCTCAAACCACGACATTATAAAAATATATAATAAGAAGATTGCATACTATTACCCACATATATCATGGTATAATATTCCATGATATATCCAGTTCTATTTCTTATGTTCAAGTACTGAATTGACAATTCCAAACCAAGTTGCAGCCACCTTGAAGTTTTGGGGGAAATGGATGAAAATATATTTCAGAATATTTCTAGATTCTCCACTGGCTTATTTATTAGGTGCTATAGAAAATCATTTTCCCAATAGAGCAAGGTAGATAAAGTCTCAAACATTAAGGAATGTAACATTTTTATCTGAAGTTGCTTCAAGGGTCATATATATTTGATAAACATACACTGATAATGCCAGCTATTATTTTTAATAATAAATAATGGCTTACAAAAGTCATTAAGCTTTTGTTGTGCTTTTTGTCCACATTTCTATCTTGACAGTATGGAGTTCTATAAGGGATTTAGAAATACCAAGGTTTCTGTAACCTGACTGATAATTATCCTTAATATTTCTGTTACAAATATGCAAGATAAGTCATGCTATGTGGTTTATATTAAAATATGTCTATAAATGTCAAATGTTTATTCTGTCTGAAATATTTCAGGCTTTATAACTTTAATACATTAATAGTGTAACTATGCAGAATGAAATTGGCTTGGACTTATGCTCATCTCTACATACACTCAGAAATGAATCCTTGAAGAAGCTACAGTTTTCCTGTTAAAAAAGGTGTCACGTTTTCTTTCATTTAGGAGAGAGTTTCAAATAGTTTCAGTCTCTTTTTATTAAGTATCAGATGAAATTGAAAAAATGATCCAGTGTAAGTATTTATTGTTAGTTAAGATTAAGTTTATAAAAGGGGCTTCACTGCATCTGCATTAAAATATTTCAACTTCATGTATGTATGGGGAATATCTGCATTCATACACACTAGTGTGTGCTCTCATTCTGTAAAGTAATGGTTGCAAGTCTCAAAGTATCAAGGTATTCCCTCTAGTGTTAAAGAGACAGTGTGGGTGTGAACTCAGATTTGCTCACGAGTAGACACATAATCAGGCAAACATTAGCATTTGTGAATATCTTCCTTAACCTCTAAATATTGCAGAATTGTTTATGGTTATTTTTTGGTTCAGTTGTTGCTGGTAATGGCAATTGCATTCTTTCCCTTGGCTACTAAAAGATATTCTGAGGGCCAAATATGCACTATGTTTTCTGTTACAGCTTTAAAATGTCAGGTGTAATGTTCTTGACATTTTAAGTTCCATATTCAGTGTACTTAATTTAAGTTGTTGACACATATTGGATTCAAGTGCCTGTCTTTAACAAAAATAGCTTCCAGATCCTCCAGCCATTTTCAGAGGTAATTGTCTATATGTTGCCTAGTCCTGAAAAGACATGGAATCTATACTACCAGAATTGATGTCATGCCTCTTGATGATGCAAACTAATATAAACCAACACAACCTTATCATATTTGCATCAGTATAAACTTCATACATAAAGAAGATCTTCTTTCTCTTCCTCCCCTGAGATTACCAGGGAAAACAATGGAAAAAAAAAACTTTCTGCTAAAATCTGCTGGACAGAAGGGGAATAAATGGACAAGTAGACATCAGTAATATATTGATACATTGTACTTTTTCAGGAGTGAAGTCACTATCTTACGTGTTTCTTCTGCTCATTTTGTTTCCTTTCCTGGAGAGGATTTTAATTTTATAACTTGGGGTACCACAGGGTGATAGTTACAGGGATGAGACAGTAGGCATTTCTTTTGCAATCTCAGTAATATCATTATTAGTTAGCTTTGGTTCATTCCCTGCTAAAGGCACCTCTTGAGCTGGAGGTCTGACATTTGTGTTAACTCTGATCCACAGAATCTTGTGTTGATCTTTGTGCCCTTCATGCTATACTTGACCGCAGATAAGTTTTGGTGGTTACCCTTACTGCTTACTGTTTTCTTGCAGATACAGAAAGTTCCTTGAGAATGGTCTTAAACTCATACATTGATCTTTTCTTCCCCAGGTCCAAGCATCAGTCTCCTTTCTGAAGCTTTTGAAGTTACATTCTTGAAAATAGTAGTGTGCAGAGACTTCAAACCCTCACCTCCACTATTTCATTATTTAGCAATGTCGTAGGTCTCACATAAAAATATTTGCTTCTCATGTGCAAAGGTCAGAGCTGTTCAGACTAATTTCTAACCTGTAATTAATTCCATGAATTCTGTTTGCAAATTGCTGAGTGCATGTTGCTTGGTTTTAGATATGCTTTGTTACATGGGCAAATTTATATGAATATAAAATTTTATATGAAATGTTGAAGCACTTGCTTCAGCTGTTTCACTCTGTGCTGTTCATTCCTCATGCTGAGTGAGTGACCACCCCAGCTGCCTAGGTCTGAGTTTGTTCCCTGTCTGAATAACTGAAACTTTCAAAATGCAATGAGAAATGAATAATAAATGATAAATGCTCATGTTTGCACATGGCTAGGCTAGTTTGCATGCAAAAATTGGAATTCAGGTTGTTCTCAGTGTTTTAGAATATCTCTAGGAATGGCCTCAGAATGGGAACGTTCATTTGAAGCATTCGTATCACATCATTGTTAAGTGCACTATCTGTCCACCAGACCTTTTGTGGTCCTGCATATTTTAATGGGCTCTTTGTTGCCATTGGAGATCTATATCCTCCATTGCTCAACCCAGTTAATAAAACTGTCTTCAGTTTTTCTTCATAGTAGGAGATGCTAGAATTGCCATGCTGCTACTTGAATATAGAGGGCTGATGGCAGCAGCAGAGATCAGGTGGCACCATGACTCTTGACTAGTGAGCTCAAAGTGGTGTGTTATGTTATGTTGTCTTCTAGAAAAATAGCCCTTTTGTATACCTCAGGGGAGAAATCTGGTTGATAAAATGGCAGTAATGAACTGAATTTTCCTACACCTTGAAATAGATAAATGCATATATACAAATATGCATTCATATATATACATGTACATATATAAACAATACATATACACATACAAATTTATGAGTGTGTGTGTATATATATCTCATGGTGGAGAAGACTAAGAGGCAGCTATGGCTCAGCCTTCACAAGTAATTTGGTGTTCTTTACCCTCTGTGTAAATATCTAAGTGCACTCTCATGAGTACAGTGTTTCTTCCCTAGGTGTCCATCCATCCCCGATGGTCATCGTAATGGGCTTCTGGGGTTGTAATGGTTGCAAGACTTGTCAAGGAAAGTACACAGTGCCTTCCCCAAGGTTTCTGCAGTGTGAAGATGTCCCTCAAGATGATATAGTTCCTGATGTCTTCACTATAAGTGGGTATTTTTGAGGTCTGAGCTGACCCTCAAGAACCTGTCCTAGAAATGCATAATTAGCTGCAACATTGCAATTGTTTTGTCTTGGAATGAATTATGCTAGCTCACCACTAAGTCTTAAATCTGCAGGGGAAGCTTAGAGCAAGTTAAAGAATTTCTCAACCAGTTTGGACCTCAACATGTGCTTCTGTACATGTTCAAGTTAGGCCAGAAATCCAGCTCAAGAAAATGAGAGAAAACTATGATAAAGAATATCAGAGATTTCAAAATTCTGGCTTAGTAGTGTAACATTTGCCTTCAGAAGCCAGGTACAATAGTGTCTATGAAAGCTGCTTCATCTTTTATAAAGGAGACTTTTCCCCCTCAAGTTGAGGGAAGGAATTATCCCTTGAATGGCTGAGGATGATTAGGGAACTGGAGCACCTCCCGTATGAAGACAGGCTGAGAAAGTTGGGGTTGTTCAGCCTAGAGAAGAGAAGGCTGCATGGAGACCTCATAGCAGCCTTCCAGTGTCTGAAGGGGGCCTATAAGGGTACTGGGGAGGGACTATTCATGAGGGACTGTGGTGATAGAACAATTTCAAACTTAAACAGGGGAAGTTTAGATTGGATTTGAGGAAGAAGTTCTTTACTGTAAGGGTGGTGAAGCACTGGAATGAGATGCCCAAGGAAGTTGTGAACGCTCCATCCCTGGCAGTGTTCAAGGCCAGGCTGGACAGAGCCTTGAGTGACATGGTTTAGTGGGAAGTGTCCCTGCCCCTGGCAGGGGAGTTGGAACTAGATGATCTTAAGGTCCTTTCCAACCCTAACTATTCTATGATTCTATGAATGTTCCACATTTTTTCACATTGAGATGTTTTTTAAATTGAAAAAGGTAAGTAAGTCTACCCAGAACATTTGCATGGCACATGGGATTCGTATAGCCTTTTCTCTTTATGAAAAAATCTACATGATGGTTTACATTATACATAGTTGTGTATGCATAGTGCCGAATAACACCTTTAATTATATCAGCATAAAGAGGGCTACAACAGCTATGGAACATCAAAGGTTTTTACCGTCATGCGCATTCCTATCACAGCCAGCTGTTGACTTCTTGGAGTGTTTTTCCCTAGTACAATATATCTATATTCCATATGCAAATTCCACTGTGAGTGATTTGCCTGTTTTGTAAGCTAGACTGCACCTGTAACATGTGGGATTGAGTTAAAAATGACAAGCAGACAAGCACAAGGCACATTATCTTGACAAACTCAGGCTCCGAAAATTAGCCTATGCCTGAATTATTAAAATAACAAGGAATATTTCACTCAGCTGTGGAGCAATGCTCCTAATTGTCCACTTTAGCCAACTTCTTTCAGACTTCGCGATCGGTCAATTTACGGTAGCGGCTTGCAAATTCCTGAACTCCCATTAGAGAAAAGTGCAACAGCAGTCCAACACCCTCATTTATTTTAATAACCTGCCAAGCAGACATGAAAATGTTAAAGTTGGAAGGCTACAACATGACAGGAACCTGGCTTGTCACAGCCACATTATAATCTAGTTAAACTACTTTCTTTCTGCCTTTCATGTCTTTTCAGGTAAGTGGAAAACTAATTGTCAAATTACTAATTTTGTTGGCATTAATATCAATAGTGAGGCTAGAGAAGCACAAGCAGATAGGCCTGTGGTTTTCCTTTATATTGTGTTTGGATGTTGGAAAGCATTCTGAAAATATAGAAGGATAAAATCGGAGCCCAGTCTTTCTATCAACACTGACCTATTTATTTTAAGAGGCATTGAAGCTCTATAAAAAGGGTAGTTAAAGTCTCTGGGTTCTTTTATTATTATTTAATGCTTGGAAATCTTGTTTACTTCAATCTTGTTTCCTTTGTGCATAATAGTGTACCTGATGTAACGGGGCCAGTATTCACATCTGAAGTATTAATGACAGAGTCTGATCTTGCAGGAGAATACAAGGAACTGCACTACCAGGAAAAAAAAAGTCTTCAACAACGTCAGGGTCACACTATCTTTCAAAATCAACTGTAAGTAGGTCGTGCTTTCACTGCAGTCAGGGTCAAAAACATTACTGCAAAAAGTGCTTGGGATGGTTGAGGAGCATGTTGAGAGCCAGGGACAGCTCAGATGAGTGAAAGGAGGACCTGATTGTGATGAACATGGAGATGTGAATCCAGCTGCAGACTTACTGCTAGATCCTTACACCTACAGGGGGTTACTTGCCCTACATGACTTGAAGGGTCCTGAGTGCTTTCTCATGGTGGGACTGAATCTGTCACTTGTGTTTTCAACCCAGTTTTCTGATGGTTTTTGGTTGGTTTGGGTTTGTGGTTTTTTTTTTTTTGTTTGTTTTGTTTTTTGGTTTTTTTTTTTTTTTTGAGGGGTGTTGTTTGTTTGCTTGATTGCTTGTTTGTTTTTCTTGCCCATTTGATGATAACCTTTCTGGGGAATGGGTCTTGACTTCATAAGTGTTTGCACAGATCTTTCTGTCCATCATGTCACAGACATACTCATATGAATAATAAGCCTTCCACAAAAAAGGTGAGATGCCTTAATAAGAAGCACAACCTTTCCCAGGACTACATGGATGCTTTTCCCACCAAGTACTTAGCTTTGTCTCTATTTCATCTGGAACAGACCTCTTACACTGGATCTAGGGTACAATAGCAAGTCATTAACCGTGGCTTTGCAGGGAGCTGAGTGTTCAGATTGTAGAAACATAATACTGTTTCTTGTACAATTTGGGACAGCAGTTATTTTCTATTGTCTTTTACCTCTTCTTTTTTTTCTCTGCTGCAAAGAAACATGCAGAAACCCAGTCCCACAGCCTTTTAGCATGTCAGTTCCGTCCCAGCTGTAGCATGAAAATGTAGCATTATTGCAATTTGCAAGAAAAGGCGATGAGCATGGAAGTAGGTCTGCTGGAGGACAGGCAGGGAAGGTCAAGCTAACTGGTACAGTTAGAGTTTTTGTTCCCAGAAGATAATAAGGATCATGTTCAAACTTGGGATGGTATGCTAAGGGTATAAAAGCAGTCATTCAACACTAGACTGTGTCTCCAAATAACTAATAACTAATTTTCCTATGTTTCTGACCGAGCAGGGAAAGTTTCTGTAGTCCCCTGAGAATTGGGTCACCTGAGAGCTGATCTTACAAGGCTTAACTCCAAGTAGTATGGTAGCTACCTTAAGATATTAAACTGGCTTTTGGGAAAACTCAGATTCCCAGAAAGACTGGTGGTTTGAGTTGGATGGAATTTTTGTTAAATCATTTTCCTGCCTAATTAATTTTTTTTGAATAGTTACAAATTAATAGAAGTACGATGATTCTGTGTCAGTGACATTGCTTTTGTGTTCCCATGTGTATGTGTGACATGTACTCTCCTCTACATAGTTCTTCCTGACAGCAATCTAAAAAAGTGCTTGTAAATGTGCTTTTTACTTTTCCCATTGTCTGTTTTAAAAATGTCTCCATTTTGGGAGACAAGAAGACAGCTGTGAATGTTTAACTTGCCATTAGCATCTATATTTTATGTTTGAAACATTCAAAAGCTTCTGTTTTAAATAAAGATAAACACATCCCCAAACAGCTGTGCAATGCATGACACAGAACAATTGAGTAAGCATCAAAGTGCTTAATAGATAAAACAGTGCTGGATGTGGTAAAATAAACAGGACTTAATCCCTTTATAACTTGAGTAAATAAATACAGCTTTAATTCAGAAACAGTTTTGCCTTTAGGTTGATCTGTTCTGTTAACACCTATCTGTCAGCGGTAATACCATGTAAATGAGCCACTCTGAGCCTTTCCCCTTGCATCTTGTTTAATCCTCTTCCATTCTTCTAATCATCCTACACACAGAGGTCAATATCTATTTTCATCTGGCAAGATAGGATCTCCTAAGGAATTAAAGATGGTTTCCACTTAGCTCCACAGTAGGCAAAGGCTGGGCTGTGATCTAGGGCTTTAGGGACTTCTCATAATGCGCTGGTGCTCGCTAGATCGAAGAATTGAGTTCTGGCTACTGGATTTTTAATCCTCCTGTGGCTGATGTTTGGAGCTCCAGTGATTTAAGATCTTTGATTACTCAGAGCTTGGCCCTTTGATTGAGTGAACTTCTGAAGACGGCGTGTGACTGATTTCAAGTTAGTGGTTTTAAGTAACTACTGGAAAAAATAGATAGGAAAAGCTCTGTGATTAAGATGCACCATCTCTCTTTTTAATTGACTTTCTGAAGCTATCTGATGCTTTACTCTCTATACTCAAAAGAAAAACTGTATTTGTTCTAATGAAGAACTCAAATGTCACAATATTTGTCTGCACATTTTTGCAGTGATGTTTGTTAAAACTGTAGACACTAAAGGATATAATTTAAAAAAATACTTCTCACAGGGCATATATTAGAAGTAGCAACAAATATAGCCTTAATGGACAGGGCTAAGTTAAGCAGTTGATATAATTTCAACTTGCAATACATGTTCAGATACTATATATTTACCAGCAGAAGAACTGTGCATGTACAAAAGCAAGGTAGGAGTCATGGAAAGCTGTTTATGTTGGCAATTTGAAATATTAGCAGTTTGGGAAACTGGAAATGGTTGGTTTGATGCATCCAACCATATTCCTGCAGAAATGTTGAATGGCAGTCATCTGAAGCAGGTGAAACTTCTCTGCTGAGAAATGTTCCAATAACATTTTCCTTTTTTATAAGAACTAGATTTGTTGTAAAATACAATTTTAGTGCAGTTACCTTATTTCAGTGTGGTCCTCAAGAAAAAAGACAGGGCAGATGTTAGATATTTATACTTTAGATGCCTGCTAAAAGCAACAATAACCTTCTTGTTCAAAAGGTGAGATTAAGTATTTTACTGTATTGTTACTGTTTCAGTGGAATCATTGCAGGAAACTGCTTGTGTCTCTTGTTTGAAAGTGCAGCATCCCTACCTTGGGAAATAAAAAAGTAAGGACAAGAAAACTGACTTGGAAAAAAAGAATGAATGTGCTCATCTTATGGGTGAGCTTCAGGATTCTTAGGAGGCATTAGTGAACTATGAAATGGTCCTCCTGCATTTAGTTTCATGTTCTCAGTAAGATTTTAAATATAAAGAAAGTGAAAAATGCTGTGTCTCTGACATATTTGTGTTAACATCATTCAGCATTTAAGTTCACATTTAAGCAAGCCTGAACTCTGGTCATTTTCTTGGAGAAGAAAGCAAAAAATCTGGGAAGTATGTTACCTCTCCAGTGGAGGGCTTGGCCGTGAAAGAACAGAGTGCATGTAGATTTCTCCAGAATGCTGTATGTCACTTGTTTTCCTGGATGTGAAACCCCACAGATGCATGGAGCAGCTATGCAAGTGCAGTTCCTTTGAGTCTGCAGTATAAAATCCGATAAACTTGCCCTTACCAAAGCTGTTTAATTTTGACATTAGGATTATGAACTGTCACTTTGGAAGAGCCTCACATATTCCTTTAATGATAAAGCTAGGGCTTCTGAAGTAGCACAGTGGGTGGGAACTGTACCCTTTTGCTAGCTAGGAGCCGAGTGTTCCTACTCCTGTCTTATTTGCCATTTAATTGTCTGGTTCAGAAAGCTTCCCAGAAGGATGGCACTTTTTGCTCAGTCAGTCATAGGATATTAACCATGTTTCAGGACAGCCACAGCAGTTATAGATATCATTCCTATTCACTAGGTATGTAATTTTATTCTGTTTCTTAGACTTCTCTGCAAAGACAATAGCATCAGGATATTTTGCCTTAAAGCAATACAGACATTTCAGGTATGCAACATGAACAGCTGGTTGCTTAAAAAAGTAAGAATGGCACTGCATCTCTTTACTGACTTTTGATAAGGTTTTGTTGTTTTTTTTTTTTTATGTATTTATATAGGAAATTTTTTTTTTGTATATCGATATATCACATGTGTGCACATATTCTCATTCCTACATAGACTCATAGAATAGTTAGGGTTGGAAAGGACCTTAAGATCATCTAGTTCCAATCCCTCTGCCATGGGCAGGGACAACCTCCCACTAAACCATGTCACCCAAGGCTCTGTCCAGCCCAACCTTGAACACCGCCAGCGATGGAGCATTCACGACTTCCCTAGGTAACATATGTGTTTACAGGAATTTGGAAGCTTCAGGGACTATGACAATGATTATAATTTCTCATTTAGTGAAACACAGTCTTGCTTGACTTCTCCAGTGAGGGTTTCAGGTGTACTCCCTTCACCCATTTTGTCTGCTCAGAACAAAATATCGGGGTTTCCTCCATTTTTCACTCCCTTGTTGCTTTTGCTTTGTGCAGTCTCTGTTAGCTTCCTGTTTTGGGTGCCTATTTCACAGTGGTTTTATGTCTTTCCCGCAGTCTGCTTTTGCAAGCTAATTTTGCAGTCCTCCTAGATTTCAGCTTTTGCATGGGAGCTGCACCAAAAGGAGAATGGAAGTGTTTAATGCTGATGCCCTTTTGTTCTATGTGAACATCCTCTATAATCTTCTAAAGCAGGTTTTAGGGAATACACAACTTTGCTTTTGCACTTGAAACTGGGCCGTGTGAATATGCTAATAAACATATGAGTTAGGGAATTTCATTCATATAGTGTAGACAGTTCTGCTGCATTTCTGATGGGCGCATTCTTGGTCATTTGGCCATGCTTTTTTGTGTGTCAATGATACAGCAAATCTGCATAACCAAATACTGAACAGTATAAAACTCCCTGTATAATCATGCATTAGTTTTATTAAAGGTGGGCTGGGACTGGAATGAGAAGTAATTAGAAAAACTAAAAAGCATAATTAGGAACATACATTTTCTCTCACAGTTTTCTTTTTTTTCTGGATTCTTTTTCCTGGTGCTCTAGTTAATTCCCATCTTTTAAAATTCACTTTAATTTTACTTTTATTTTGCCTGGGCATGCAAGTGTTTTCTTTCTTTTTTAATTTTTTTTTTCCCCAAAAATTGATTGACAGCAATTTCAAAACTGTCACGGTGCTAATTAAAACCTGAATATATGTCTTTATGAAGCTTGAAACACTCCACACTGCTGCAAAATCATAGATCCTGTGTTTTGAATAAGTTTTTTTAACAGCTAATATGGAATCATTATAACTTGCCTTTCCTCAGGCCTACCCAGAACCGCTTTGCTGTCCTGCAGGGGACTAATGTGGAATCACACTCTCACCAGGAACCACACCATGAGCAACCAGCTGATGCACTGGTAAAGAAGATCGCTACTGGTGCTGCCAGGAAGCAGTGGGCTGTAGTAGTAGGGGACTCTGAAAGGAACAGGGCACCCATCTGTCTGCCTGACATAGCAGCCGTCCAATATCTGAAGGAGGCCTATAGGAATGCTGTGGAGGGACTCTTCATGAGGGACTGTAGTGAGAGGACAAGGGGTAATGGGTTCAAACTTAAACAGGGGAAGTTTAGAT
>JASSUY010007930.1:0-12266 GCA_032466535.1 Forpus xanthops | reverse complement strand
TCCCCTGTTGAAGTTTGAACCCGTTACCCCTTGTCCTCTCACTACAGTCCCTCATGAAGAGTCCCTCCCCAGCATCCATATAGGCTCCCTTCAGATGCTGGAAGGCTGCTATGCGGTCTCCACGCAGCCTTCTCTTCTCCAGGCTGAACAGACCCAACTTTCTCATCCTATCTTCATAGGGGAGGTGCTCCAGTCTCCTGATCATCCTCCTGGCCCTCCTTTCTTGGTCAAAAAAGTATACTGCCATTTTGTAAGGCTCAACAAAGGCATGGATGTAGCCATCAGAAATCTTGTCAGTCCCTGAGTATTTTCTGCCAGTGGTTTCTCCCCAGATTTATGGAAAATTTTTCTTCTTATTGTAAAGATGCTGCTGTAGTTCTGTCATCCTGGTTGTTCTAAAAAGGCTATGATCATTCTATGATGATGATGATTCTATGATTCTATTCTGTTCTGTGAACTTAAATAGATAGCCCATTAGCTCCAACTGCTTTCTTTTAACATTCCTGCTTCAAAGATGTAGGGACAGTTCTTGGGCAATAAATTACATAGTTTGAAGGAAGAACACACAAACCACTAGATAATATTGCACTGTGCTACACAAGGGATGAGTGACCATATAATTTCTTCAATATTTCCTGACTTTTAGTTCTTACCTATGCAACTTTAACAGTATTTTAGGGAACTGTAGTAAAGGAACAAAGAGACGTATGTCCTGTGCTTTAGGATTCCATCAGCACATGATGAATCTGAGTGAGCCACCCTGCTAAATTTTATATTTCTAATTACCTTGACATGTTAAGACAATACTGGCATCTTTAAAATGACTTGAGAATTTTCTCCTGTAACTATGATGAGATTCTTTCAGTTTCATCTGGAAATTAAAAATCCAACAGTTAGTTTAATGGTTAATGAAGAACTCAAGGCCTAGTATTATGGAAATTACCTAAGAAAAATAACATTTTTTCACACTTTTTTCTTCTGTATCAGGAAAATGTAGCATTTTACCTTTCTGAACTTGACAGCTCTTTCAAAGCTCCTTCAAGTTCATAAAGACGTAACCAAAGCATTTTTGTTTGTTTATGTGTAATTCAATTTTTGAAGAAAATACTTATATACATATAAACATGCTGAATAAGCTGTATAACTTTTTTTTTTTCTGCTTCAGTGATTGAGACTGTAGAATAGACCATAAAAGCTGTAAAAACCAAGGAGCATATTCTCTTTTTATTGCCTGTCAAATTATTGCTGTGACACACGTAGCTGGTAGTGAAACATTGTGATCCACTGTTAGCAACAAAACACAGAGTGTAAGTTGCTCATTGAGTTTAGGTAATGTAGCATAAAACATTGCATGAAAACACTAATTTTCTCAATATATATTAGTAGAAAGAGACAGTGTTTACCAATGAGAAGTTGAAGATGGTTTTAAACATAGTTTATTCATCTGAAGGCTTTCCTAGGCTGTACTTAATCACTTTATGTTTGGGGTTGGTTTAGAGGTGAATGGCCTACGTGCTGAAGAAGCACCTATGTGTCTGTCAGTCCTGGGTAGATGTCACACCTGACAAATGCGCTTCATATGCATCATATCTTTGACAATGAGCTATCAGTTAAGGCCTCAGTGGGGTTACACCCAGTTTTGTTGTTTTTATCTTTACCACATTTCTTTGATTACTCTTCCTTTGTGTTTGATGGACATGCAACATACAGGAAATTTGTAGGTCACTACTTCTGTCCCTCTGGTACATCTCTTAGTAGTCTAAACACTGCACCTGACATTCACTCCTTCCTCACAGAACTGCCTTGACTCCAGGTATCTTACTGAAGATGATCTTGAGACTATTGTTACTGTGTGGCTTTAGGAGCTGTATAGATAAGAGCTAGTTTTATTTAATTTATCTGAACCATATAAAGAGAATCATAAAACCCAGTATTGTCAACCTTTAATAATACTACCATTGAAACCTTTCATTATCTTAATATCAGTGTATTCAAGGAGAGGTTCTTTGTCTCTGTCCTTTTATTTTAAGATGCCTGTTTCTCAGTGTTAAGTAGCAATTGCTGGCTAACACCAGCAGAGGTGAAAGCACTGTTTTTGGATAGCAATACAATTGATCTAAGCACATTATAATACACTTTTAAAGTTACAAACATTGTGGCTTATACATTTGTTCATTATCTTTCCTCAATTTTGCCGATAAGGCTTATTTTCCATTTGGCTTCTTACACTGCCTTTGTGGCTCCAGATGCTGAGCTCTCCTTGAGTAAAAAGACCAACTTTTGTTGCACACTCTTCATACTCTGTCCTATCATCCTATGGGTGAAGAATTGTGTGTATTGTGCATTTGGCTCTGTGAACAGACTAGGAAGGGATGACCAAACCCTATGCAGTACAGGAAGGCATATAATGGGGATTCAACCTAGAAAACTTCCCCAGGACACTTAATCAACAAGCCATTAGGCACTGCCTCATCACAAAAAACAAGTCTCTTCCAGCTAGATATTCACTGGAAGTGCCTAAGCATCAAGGCTATTTCACTTCACTGACTTAGGGGATGCCAGAGGCATAAAGCTCTGGAGAGCAGACTCACTCTTTTCACTGCTCTCTTGAACTCAAATGCCATAACAATCATGATGACAAAGCACATTAGGAAAGCTAAGTATTGGTTACACAGAAATATAAACTGTAGTATAAATGATCAGACATCACAAAAACTATGCCTTGCAACTAGAAAAGAAAGATAATGAACTCAAAATAGTCAATATCCTATGCTTGACATTGTCAGTTATCCAGACATCCCGGGAATTGGATCACACCTAAAGAGAAAACAAAAAATATTGATAATCCTTGTCAGTGCTGTTAGGATAAAATGTTCCTGCATGACTACAAAAGTAGTGACCATTAATGTAAGCTTGTGAGCAAAACAAGACAAATGACCACAGAGAGATCTTCTGTATTATTATGGCTAAATCTGTATCGACTCACGCAGGCAGCGTCTTCCAGTTTTGCATACATGACTCATCCTGGAGAAAAACCTGAAAGGATACTGTTCCCCTGTTCCCTACAGCCTGATTTCTACACAGGGGAAACCTTGACCTGCAACCCAGGTGAGAATATACCATGCCCTAAAGAAGCGTTAGTCCACATAAGTGGGAGACTAGAACCTCTAAACATGTCATGGCATATATCAAAACCTAAGCAGGCATAGCCCAAGACCAACAGCTCCACCTCTGCAGCAGCAGCATCCACTCAGAGTCTGTGCTTAGGTTAGACCTATGAACCACCACTCAAAAGTTCATCCTGGGAGAAGAACTCCTCCATGACTTCTGTTCATGGCCTGCCAGAAATGTAAAGATAGATGTTCATTTTTCCATAAATGAATGACGACTAAATGTGTCCAGTTTTGCCCAAAAAATCAATCACTTTGGGTGTTATAACACTTGAATCCTCTTTAATCTTTATGTACTTTGTAATCACTGATATGTCATGGTTCTCATCAGAAAAGATGGCAATCTGACATAACAGCATTATTCCTTTAATCTAAGTCAAATTAAATAAGCAGTGTTTTAATGAGTTTTGCATATAGACAAATTACTTGGTTTCTTTGGTTCTATAAATCACATTTATTTATTCATTTCTCAAAAGTTTTCTGCTGTCTCTGTCTTCATTATTTGAATTTCATATTAAAGGTATGGGAGTGAGCCAGACCTTTTATCTTACCCTAATAAGCATCTTATAATGTTAAAATGAGCGCATATCAACCAATGTGTATGGCTGGTATTCCCTTCATGTGCTGTAACACCTGGAAAAATTATTCATTAATTCAACTGCCACGTTTAAAAGCAACAGTTCAAAGGCCTGTGAATGGTAGAATAATATGTTCAAAACTGAAGTGCACTTCAGCAGCAGCGTTGTTAGAGTTTAGAGAAAGAACTGCTTCCTGTGAGATGGAGGGCTTGGGAGAGTGCGACAGCAGCTGGGAGGATCTCTACTTTGTAAACTTGTTTCTTCAGCCTCTGGCAAGGCCAGCTGAGATTAGCTGACATTAATTTTGAAAGAGAGAGGCATACAGATGAGACCTTTCTCCACACCAAGGCTTCTCTATAAAGAAAACTTTCTTGGATTATGTCATCTTTTTTCCCTCATTAGTCACCCACCATGGGAAAAGTCATGAAATACTTTAATATACGCTAGAAGATGTAATATGTTGCATAGTTCTATCAGCTGAGAAGTGTGACGTGCTAGTTACACAGAGCTATTTACAGAGTGCATTTGTGTCAGATGAAATGCATCAGGGGCAAAAAGCTGTCCAAAATTAGACTTGCTGCACCTCAAGTGACTCCAATCTTGAGCTACATTTTTTTCTGAAGACAGATTCCTACCTCTTCTGGCAAGCTATATGTAGATTTTAAGAGTATGTGAAGTTCTACACTGAAGTCAGTAAGTCAGTAAGTCCCTAGTTTTGCTACTACTTGGATGCTTTCACACAGGGAGTTTGTATGAGCTCCAGATGAAGATTTGGTTTTGTGCCATCCTTAGCACAGTTCCAAACATCCGTGACTACCTGCATTATCAAAGAACCACAACTGAGCATGACTGTCCACACTTGTTCAGACCACTGTATACCCAAGACTGCCTTGAAGGGACAAGAAATATTTAATCCATGACAGACCAGCCAGTGCAGGGCCTTATTTATAAATTCATAAGGCTGCACATAAGAAGGTTGTCATGGGTTCAGCAGCGGCAGTCATTTTTCCCCTTTAAGTAGTAGCTGGTGTAGCACTGTTTTTGCCACGACAAAGGTGTTACTGGATATGTAATCTACTGAGCTGCAGATGTGCTGAGTCTTACAACATAGATGCACATTGTGAGATGTGATGCACGGAGCGGACCATGCACCCATATCCACCAGTTTAGAGAGACTCTTGAAACCTTTCTGGTTCCAAAGCTTTTGCACCTGTGGCCAAATGTATTCATTTCAGGGAGCCAGTTTCTGTGCAGGAGCACTGTGGACTTGAGCTTCAGAATCTGAAATCTATTTCATAACAGTTTATTTCTCTCCTGTAACCATCATAAGGGGCCTCATGCAATACTTACTGAAGTCCATTGGCATCTTTCAGTGAGAGTAAAATATCTCACTGACTGCATTGGGCACTGGATCAAGCCTCAGGTGAGGTTGTCTTTCCAGAATTCAGAAATCATTTTTTATCTCACAATTTTCTTTCCTTTCATGACAGTACATTTCTCATACAATAAATTACTGAAACATGGACTCTCATTTACATCTTAAGACACTATCTTCAGAAGATGGAAGAAATTATTCCATAGCACCTTTCACCTTCTTCAGTCTATGTAATTTTAAATGCCTCCATCCATTAAGTGATTTTAAATTGATCTTCTCCCTTAACTCCCCAATATTTCCTCTCAAGGTTATTCAATTATGTGTAGTATTGGATAGTGTTCTGTTAAAGGGTTTCATGTTTTTGATCCAGTAATACATATAAACACTGGGTGAAGGAGATGCAGCTGATGTTTTCATTTTGAGACATATTTTGCTGCACTAGATTGTACAGCCAGAAAATTCAGACCTAAGTCTATTAATTTTTACTTATATTTTGAACTGTTCATTTTATCCAGGAAAGCAAGATGCAAAGGATGGAGTTTGTTTTATATAAATTCCTTCTCCATACTAAAAAAAGATGAATTATTTCAAGGCTAAACTTCCAGAAATACATATTTTAACTAAATTTGCACATTTCTGAGTAGTATTAAATAAGACACTGGCATGAAATATGCTGAACTCCTGCAAATCCCCACTGACCTCAGGAGGAACAGCTACTTAAGAGCCATGAAACTCTGAAGTCATACTTCTACACACACTACTTTGAAAACATGATCCCTCATTTCAGTTTCCTGCTGTACAGCAGGGAAAAAGTTCTAGGTACAGAAGCACTTTCCTAGACTTTCCCTGCTTTTTTACTGAGTCAGAGTGAGGTGAGCTCACTGTGCTAAGATAGAATACTAAAATAATATTCATATTAAGATAATATTCTGTAATCAAAATAGACACAAATTATCAACCATATTTGCAGAAGTCAAAGGGAAATTATATTCAGATACACATAAAGGGAAATTTCTGTCTTAATTTTTCCCATTAACTTCCCAGATTATGTCAGTGGCTGACAGTAGAAGCAGTTAACATCAAGTCCTCTCATTGCCTTAAAATGTAACTGCAGATGTGGCATTTGGTACTGTGACTTGTTCCAGATGTATATTAATTACATTTTTATATGCTGAGCTTCTGTATGAAAAAGGTAATAAGAAATCTAGTGTAGGAGCAGGGGTGACAGTTTGAAAGAATTTACCTTACAACAGGTGCTGCTCTACAAATACAACCGTTTCAGGCTGAGAACTCCATGACACCCACAAATCACATTAATATTGATGCAATGAAAGAAGACAAATGCTACCACAGAAGATTATGACTGGATAGACTTTCCAAGCTTGTACCTCTTTCAATTTGGATTACAAGCACTTCGCAACTCTGTATTAGGTTACAGGTGGTTATATTGAGTGAACAACTCTCCTCTCACCCATGGTTATTACCTAATGATGGAATCTAAGTAAGCAAATACATCTTTAACCTCAGTGCACTTTTGACTAGGTCATGTCACTGACTTTTGGTTAATTTAATTTGATTATATGAGAGTTGCCATTGGACCTTGGTGTATCTAGGTAACATACATTTAGCTATTCAGTCCTCACCAGCTTTGGGGTTTATCATTACAAACATAAAAAGTGACTATAGCCTTGGTCAGAGGTAATCTAGATTTTAAGGTACTTTGGGGTTTAACTGAAGCTATCTGTTTCAGTTTGCCTTTGATATCTTGTAACTCATTGCAACAACTTTTTAAAAATGCCACTGATATGAATAAATCCCATAATCCTTTCGGAATTTCCAAAAGAGAATTGTAGAATCACAGAATCACAGAATGGTTTGGTTTGGAATAAACTTTGAAGATCATCTATTTCCAACCACCTGCCACGGGCAGCGACACCTTCCACTAGACCAGGCTGTTC
The DNA here is from genome assembly GCA_032466535.1 of Forpus xanthops. Taxonomy (NCBI): domain Eukaryota; kingdom Metazoa; phylum Chordata; class Aves; order Psittaciformes; family Psittacidae; genus Forpus; species Forpus xanthops. Next base: position 5,185 of record JASSUY010007930.1, on the reverse strand, counting down.
AAAGCCCCATCTAACTTGACTTCAACACTTCCAGGTATGGGGCAGCCATTACTTTGAGCAACCTGTACCAGTGCCTCAACAACCTTCCAATGGATGCGTCAATTGCTATAGGAAATGGGCTCCTACTTATCTGACATTCTGTTCCTTGTAACGTCTTTCTGAATGTAAAGCTCTGTCAATCTTCATTGAACCTCAACTGACATGTAACTAACATTAGTTATTTAAAGCACATCAAAGATCCATTGAATCAGTGAGAAGTATGCCTCACACACACCAAGCTTAGGCTAGTCATCATCCGCAGCAGTGTCTACCTATCATAATCACAGGGTCACTATATATGCGCCTGCTTCTCAAGTCATAATGGTAGGATATTCATATACTGTTTTCACTTTTTTTTTTCTTTTGGCCCTTTCTTGCAGCTGCTGGGTAGTAGCATTTTCCTCTCATTTTGTTCCAAGCAACCTCTTTGCACTAAATCCCAGATGCTTGTGAAATGGCCACAAAAGAACTATCTGGGTTAAATGAGTGCTAAACAGGTTTAAAATTAGTGCTTATTGTTTGGAAGCAGATGCAAGCTTCAAACAAATGCAAAACATCAATGCAAATGCAAAAAGGAGAGCAATTTGAAAATCAGATCCTAAGTACTTGATTCTATAGGTTGTTTTTTCTAGTAGTAATACCCAGAACAGTTCTGTTAATGTAATGGAAGCACACTGAATAACTACTCTACCAGCATTTGCGTCTGCAGAGTTCATGAATCAGCAAAATATCTCAGGTTCACTGGTATCCTCATTTTAATGAACTGTTATGCTTACAAAGCTACTCTTTTAGGAGCTAATAAACTGCTACACATACCTACATTACATTCTACACTAATTATTATTAGCTTATGGAGCTATTTTTGCTGTTTGTTTTCCTTTACCTTTTGCACTAGTTTTTCTTGAAGGCTAGTAGTATCCAGAATCATGGTCCTGAAGATCTAGTCTGATGAATATTACCTGTCCATACTATATAGAAATCGATAGCAGCATATGAAGGAAAGGTCTATCCTGAATTTCATCCAATACACCATTGTCAAAATCCTAATCTTTTTATGATTCTTTTTTTTTTTTTTTGTTTATCTTGCTGTGCAACTTGAATCAAAACCAAGCAGTATAATTGTGCCAGCATTTCGGCATGTCATAAAGGGAATTTGCTTTCGGCATGAGCAAGGTTCCTGCACAACACATGACTAACAGCAGCTAAATCATGCTGTAAAGTGAGAGAGGAGAATCTCCCAAGTTTAACAGATGTAGCCTCGTTCCTTTGCCCAGCCTGTGGAGACTCAAAGGTAGGTCAGACCACTGCTCTTGCAAGCTATTCTTGACGTACATACAAGATACTAAGACGGATTGAGCTTCCCAGATTAAGTATCAGATGACCAAGACTGTACTGCTGTATCCCGTTTTATGCTTGCCTCCACCTGTGTCATACTGCTGCTGCTGAAGGACATGGCTGTGCAGCTGGTAGATGTCTCAAGAGCAGGGAAGGAGTCAAAGAAAGTTGGATAGTGGAAGTCAGCCATGGCATCCCCCTTCTGGTAGCCTGGGTGCACCTCATAGTGCCTGAGAGGCAGGTACAGTCACCCAGGGCTGGTGGAGACTGCTTACACTCACAGTCAGTGCAGCAATGGCTGCTTGCATCAGGGGAAGAAATACTCAGCCTCAGTTCCCCACATTTGGAAAGATGGTACTATGAAATTAAATTTTTTCATCTCTCAGATGCATTGAATTTGACTTTCTGAAACCTTGAACTGGCTTCAAGAATTGATCAGTGGTGAACAGAAGGCAGGGGCCATTAAGAGTGCCATTGCTAGAAATTCAGGTTCCCTCTGCAAAGAACATATGAAATATAAACTCCCCCAAGTAGCCCTCATTGCAGTGTGCTCCAGCTGTGGCTCAGTGGATCCTTCTGTGGACCCTATGTGTCCTATACTTTCTCTGTAGGAAGCAGTTACAAGAAGCACTCCACATAGACAAATAGACAATTTCAGGTAATATTAAAATTCCAGCTTGCACTGCTCACTAGAACCTCAACAAAAACATTAGTTCCTATAGGACTGCATGATCATCTATCCTGAAAGATTTTTTTAAGACCTGCTCTTAAAAATTACTTGTAATTGTCACTTAGATGAAGCGTAGTGCTGAGAGGGAAATTATATTTCCATATTTGTCTATAAAGTGCTCCAAAAATCTGTCAGCATGTGCCAATTAAAATAGCAGTGACGTCCTACTACTGAAATCAGAACAGGGACAGCAGCTAGTTTCAGAAATAGTTCTGAACATATGTTAGGTGTAATGGCTTTTAGTAAGGGTTTTTGGTTTAATGACAGCATTTGAGGAGAAAAAGAGTAGAAAACCACTGGAATAAAATGACCATTATTCTCCAAAGTATTGTTGCCAACAGCCTCTTGAGGCTCACAGTTATCAGTACGTGCTCACTGGGATTAATTTTCATTGCAAGCTACATTCACTTATCCATATTATCCATGTCACTCCTCTCCTTACTAAAACTAATTCTACCTCTGTTGTCTGCTTATTTGAGCTCTTACAAATTAGACAGAAACTAATGTGTTTTGTAACATTTTAGATGTTTACCAATTCATAAGTATTATACATTTGTATGCATCCACTTTTTCTGTGTTGGTAAATATCAGAGGTATGAATAGAACTGTAAGTAGAGGGAAGAAGGTTGTATTTTTCTTTTAAATGTGTATACGATTTGAATGAAATGAACATATTTGCCAGGATGGCTTGTGCAAAGACAATAATGATTGTTAGTTACTGCTGACAGCAGCACCCTGGTCTCAGGAATGAGGAAACGTCCCTTCCCCAGCTGCTGGGATAATTTGCAGGCACTTGACCTAGTGAATGTCTCTCGGCTTGTTCCTAGAAACCACCTGAACTCAGTTTTCCAGTAACTCCCTGGTATTTTTTGAGATGTCAAAACCACTTTGGCACACTTCTTTCATCACTTAACCCATGAACTCTGAAGCAAGGTTTACTATAGATCTGCATACCAGGAGACTACAGCTATGATTCCTCCTTACTTGTTACTGCCTCCAGTCGCTGGGCAGGCCAAAGGCAATCAGGTACATACATATTTCTCCAGACATGGAGGCACTACTGTCATGTAGGTGAAATGAAGGCAAATGCTGATCTTAAATCTCTACCAAGGACTGTGGAACAGTCCTGCAGATAACCAGATCATGACAGTGAGGAGCAGTGTCACTGTGCCATCACTGAGAAGAGATACAGACCTAAGATAGCAATAATTAGAATTTTCATTGCAAACCATGTAGTGGCACAGTAGGTATTTCTACTACCTGACTGCTAACTATTGGTCATAAGTACTTGTGTTGGCTTATAAAATAGCTCTAATAATATTATATAAAATAAAGGTTTTCCATATTTTATTCTTCCTACACTGATGCAAGATTCTTGGTCAGAAGGAATGTATTTGCAATTCATTTATATCTGGGTGTTGTGAAGCTCAGCACTATCTAACTAGAGGTCAGCAGAACCACTCACAAATTAATTTCCATCACCATACACCACTCTACAAAACATACTTCTATAATATTATTCAACCTCCTGATTGTTGAAAAACAGGACCCTTCTGCTGCAGCTGAAATCTAAAAATCTTGGATTTGTACTCGCCATATATTCCAAGGGAAAAAACTAAAGTCACACTCTTTGGTAGATAGAAATCATCCCTATTAAAGAGAATGTAGATTATAGTACTTTACAAGTTGCTTCAAAAGATAGCAGTGGAAGCCATCTTTCACATCAGTGATTCCTGAGAACTCACTGGAAGACACTGTTTACGTATGTGAACAAACTGTATTGTTTCTACATAGACAATAGCTTTGAGCCATGATTTTTAAAGCATACCTGCTGACAACAGCTTTCAAGGCTGTATAACTTCTTTTACCATATCCAAGTTGCACAGAGAGGTTCCTCCACCTTCTGACCACCATTAGTGTAGAAAATATCCAGGAATATTGCAGTATTTTTCTTTCTATAAAGCATACCACAAGCTCTCTTCTCTCAAGACCCTTTTCTCTATCCACAAAATACCTCTGCAGCCTATACAAATGATCTTCTAGAAATATGATATATATATATAGTGTATGTATTATACATACACAGAAAGAAATGCTTTCTACAGTTTATTTCTGTGTAGGATGAAAACACAAGCACAAAGAAAGGGAATCGGAAAAAAATACAGAACATAAAATAGTTACAGTTTGAAAATACAGTAAGATTATTTTGCAGTGAAGATCACATCATGGTTGATGTCAAAAAGTCCTGCTAGGGACTAAATCTATGCCCATATCTAGAGAAAACTGAGTATGGATAAAAATAAATGTCAATGAGTAAGATCTTAATTCAATGTATTGCAGGTGTACAAATATATTTCCCATTGTCACCAAAAGATAACTATTGTCTGGGTTTTGTATATTGAGATGAGTGTGTTTCATAAAGTGGTATTAATTAACAAAGCTAAAAAGAAGTATTAGAGTAGGAAATTTAAATAGTTGCCATTCAGATATTATCATTAATAAATATGTAAAAATGGAAAATCAGAACTGACTCTACTTGATAACTGGAGAAAGTCACAGACCTGATTTTATCCCTCTATTTTTAGCATTATGGAATATAAAAAATAAAATATGAAATTAAAAAGAAACCACCCACCCACTCCACCCCCCCAAGCCTTCCAAATTCTCTGCAATTCTTTACTGAACAGTGCTTTGGACACAGTGCTGCAATCATAAAAACATGTTAACACCATTACAGTGTCCTGTCAAACAGCCTTATGTGCATTTTAATGAGAGGAATCAGAATCATAGAATCATAGAATAGGGTTTGAAAGGACCTTAAGATCATCTAGTTCCAACTCCCCTGAAAGGGGCAGGGACACATCCCACTAAACCATGCCACCCAAGGCTATGTCCAACCTGGCATTGAACACCATCAGCGATGGAGCATTCATAGCTTCTGAGCAGCCCATTCCAGTGCCTCACCACCCTTACACTACAGAATTTCTTCCTCTTATCCAATCTGAACTTCCCCTGTTGAAGTTTGAACCCATTACCCCTTGTCCTCTCACTACAGTCCCTCATGAAGAGTCCCTCCCCAGC
>JASSUY010007926.1:0-63830 GCA_032466535.1 Forpus xanthops | reverse complement strand
ACAGGGAAGAGCTTCTGCCTTAGATCTAACCTGAACTTGCCCTGTTTCACTTTGAACCCATCACCCCTTGTCCTATCTCTGCAGACCCTGATGAAGAGTCCCTCTCCAGCATCCTTGAAGACCCTTCAGACACTGGAAGCTGCTCTGAGGTCTTCACGCAGCTTCTGTTCTCCAGGCTGAGCAGCCCCAATGTTCTCAGCCTGTTTTTGTATGGGAGGTGCTGCAGCCCCTGAGCATCCTTGTGGTTCCAATGAACAAGTCCAGAGGAGCAATCCAGTGCTGGGGTTACATGAGACACACAAAATGTACATCAGCAACTTATAGCAATTCACAGCAGTGGTTTTATACCATTGCCACAGGGAGGGATTGAGTCCCAACCACTTGGAAAATCCATTCATTCTATAAATCTCTTAATTAAAATGGGTTTAATTTTGAGTGAGTGACTGCAGCAGAATGCACCTCCTGATAACTGGGGCCATCAAGAATGCTTTTCTTTTGTCAAAGGGCTTATTCAGCACAGTTAAGCAAAGGGTAAACACTGCACCTACTGTATTTGTGAAGAGTGTGTTTCAATGGGACCCCCGGTGTGTCAGCAGGCTTATTCACAGGAGCAATGAGTGGAAATGGGTATTTGCTAGTGTAAAAATACTTTCTCATATACAGAGAAAACGAGCTGATCTTTTAATTGATCTTTGAGCTGGTTACAACTGACAGTCCTGAGGTGCCCCTGCACAAAGTTAATTAAGCTGTCAGAGCTGCTTTAAGGAGCTCAACACGTTTTTGTTTGGAAGCCTTTGTCATTTACAAATCTGAGAGAGGCGCTGCAAAGGCTCTGTGTAAACAGAATGAAAGAGCAGCGGTGTTATCTGTGTCAGGGTTGTTCTTTGTTGGAGGTGAGCATCATCTCATTTTGTCTCTCCCAGAACTCCCGTGCTGTGCCAGGACTCAAAGCAGGCTTGAAGGCTATCAGGCTTAACAAATAAAACTCCCAGCCAGTGGAGGTGAGCGGAGAAAAGAACAGAGGGATTCCATAGCATCTTCCCAATTTCATGTGGTTAGCAGAGGAAAGGAGGAAGGGGAACAAAGGGAATTAAAATCAAACAAAACAAAATGGTGTTAATGATCATACCTAACTTTTGGGGATTAGGGTCCTAAACATGCATACCTTGAACATTTTCAGTCTCTGCTTCTCTCTTCTGTGAGTATGTGTTGAATAGAACATGATTTGATTAACTTTATTCAACCGCTACAAATATTTATTCAACTACTACATATATGCCTTCTAAAGCAGACCTTGAGTTGTGTCAATGTTATATGTGTGTGAGAGCGAGCATGACTGCAGGGATGTGCCCTGCATGAGCAGCCTCTTTCACTTTCGAAACAGTTGTCTGTTTGTGGTTGCATTCGGTTTTCTCCAAGGGAGAGCCTCTTCCCTCTGGTGGGTACAGTAACTGAACTGCTCTCTCCGGTTTTATTGTCCTCTCCATTTTATGGAGCACTTGGACTGAAGCTGTGTGAGAAACACTGTTCCTGGGTGAACCAGAACAGCAGCAATGATGTGCCCATACGGCAAGGCCTTCATGTGCAGAGCTCCTTCCAGCAATCAGGAGCTTACTGAAGAGGAGATTTGCAAGGTTTCTGATCAGATAGAACTGATAAATGTCATTTATTTAGAGGACGTTTTGCAGAGCAAGTAAAATGCCAGCAAAATGCACGGGATGTTACAGGAATCGTTGGTTTGCTGGTCAGGGATGTAAGTCCAGTAAAATGGCAGGGTGGAAATGGAAAATGATGCTCTGAGTCAGTGCTGCTCATGATGAATGGAGATTTAATTTCCCACATTTCTCATCAAACGAGACACCTTTAAGACAGAGGCATTTGGGGGTTATGACAGTTTCAATGACAAAACAATGCTGTGAAGATGTTGATTTTTGTGGATGCCTGCTTGGAGGGAAGGGCTGAGGGAACTTAGGAGAAGTAAAAAATACAGGGAATGTGCTTTGCTTTCCTGGTTAACAAAGACCCATCTCACCACCATTATGCGAGAGGGATAAAGTCATGGTGCTCTCTTTCCCATACATTAACAGGTCTGTGCTGATCCCTGCCTCAGTGAACACAGGTTATGAGCAATGTTTAAAACACAATCTTTGGCCAACTTCACTTAGAATTTATTTTAACACCTTCAGATAGCACAAGTCCCTTGAGCTCCAGGAGATCAAGAAATTCCAGTAGGAAGAGGCTGGTGGTGATGCACAGCAGGAGCTGCTTCCCAGCTGTATCACTGATTAGCAGGAATCTCACCTCACCAAGCCTTTAAAGCCTTGCAGAAAATGCACCAATTAAGTGTTCAAATCCTTCAGCCTTAAGCCATGTGTCAGGGGAAAATAATTCACTGGCATGGGGCTTTGGGTCAGGCTTCTTAGCCCAGCAGTTGATGTGATAATGCTTTAGCATTGTGCTGCTTGCCCACCCAGGAGGAAGGAGAGGGAGACCTGGCTATTGTTTCTCTCTAAAGCAGAGCTCTGAGAAATATGAATGTAAGTGTGAGTCATTAATAACCTCAATTTTAAGGAAAGGTGATGGAGGAGGAGGCCTTAAAGTAGTCTTGGCTCAGGAAGTAGTCATTGAAAAGGGCTGTTTTGCTCTGCCTCAGCTCTGTCTGTGGTTCAGGGCTCTCTGCTTGCACCAAGCAAGCAGGCAGTGTTCTGAGCGTATTATGGGGATTAGGGTTAGAGCATACAGGGGTTCACTGAGAGTAACCACATGTTTAGCTGCAGGCAAAATTAAGACAGTCATTAAAAGTCCATGCAAACCTCCTCAGATACTGGAATTACAGAGCAAAGACTGACCACCTCTGCCCCGAGTGCACTGTCTGTAGGAAGAGGTCACTGACATTGAAGGAGGCAAAGGAAAACCCAGAAAAGGTGCCTGAAACTCACACTAACTAAAAGGGATTCCGTGTCATACCTCAGTATGAGAAGGGTCCCACTCTTCCAAAATGGAACCTTTATTGCTTTTCCCAGCAGAGAATGGGCAAGCGCCTGGCCACACATGGTCACTGCAGTGTTGCCACCCCTATGCATGCCCCAGCATCCAGATAGTCTTAGACTGACCCTGCAGTGAGATACTGTGGCCTCAGCTCTAAAGATCGAGAGGAAGCCCAAGGACTTCATTAAAAAGAAAAGGCTAGAAATATTCCAGGCATCCTCCAACAGGGGATGGCTGCTTCTGCACTGAGATCAGTATTGGATGTTCACGTATCATGGGCAGCCTCTTCCCTATGCACTCACCTAGCTCTTATAGCACAGCATTCCCAAAGTGATGTGAAGGAGTCTGCAGTAGGAGAGGGGTCTGAAAGTGGGAGATACCTAGTTTTAAACCTATCTCCTGGTTGATAAAGCAACCTCTCCCAGAGCTCATATTTGCCCCAGGAGAAAATTTCCTCTTAAGTACATAGCAGCTCTAGCTCCAAGCAATGCCAACTGTGAAATCTGTATGTGTGCAGGGGAAAAAAGAAAAGGAGATGAATGTAAATTAGGCCCAGACACAGAATATGGAGATTAGATACTGTGAACAAACACTGCACACGAGTTTGCTTTAAAGTGAGTTTCCCCACCTGCCTACGGTTGTCTCATATATGACCTAAATACTGGGCATGGCTTTGCTTTTATAAGGTTTCTGCATCAATGTTTATGTGCTGTGAATTAAATCATGCACTTAAAGAGGGAAGAGGATGAAATGGAAAACTTACTAACCGTAATGATGGATGGGTTGCTCATTACTCATACTAACGGATGGGCAGTCCGGGCAGGAAGTTTCCATCCAGTAAATGATCTGTCTGAATATTTGCCAGGTAGAGGCAAAGAGAAGTGTTACTTTTGCCATTTTGAGTTACTTCTTGACGGGTTCTGGACTCTTTATGCAGAAGGAATATAGATGAACATACAGGAGTGAGAAATATTGATCAACTGACATAAACTGAGCTCAATGAACTGAGCTTTTCTGTTTGTCTTTCTCTGTAACCTGCTCTGCCTCCTGGTCTAAAAGCTAGAAGTACTTTCAGATGTGCATGTCTACCTTACTGCATTAATACCAACATTAGCCATTAGCTAATGTAAAAGCTGTATAACCTCTCAGCTGAGTATGTGAACAGTGCAAAAGGGCTCATTTTGCGCTCCTCCCTGACAAATGTTCTGTTTGTTTCAGCCCTTTGGAAGATGAGCAGGAGCTGTGTCTTCAGCCAGCCCCTTTGTTAAACCAACCTCAGCTCTGCTAGGCAGCTGCTTTAAAATGATAGTTTAAATCTTGGAAGTGAAGCCAGTATTTGATCTGTTGAAGTGACTCTTTTGAAACATGTTATTTAGGGGTTGATTTTAGTATTTTTGAGGCAGTGTGAATTGACCCGTAAACCCTGAGTGTACTTTGGCTGTATCTTGTGAAGAAACCCATGGTAATCTTCCACTTCTGTACGCATATGTATTTATACATTGAGAATTCACAGGTACAAATAAATCCTCGACTCATTCTTCTATGAACCATCTTTTTGTTATGCACGTGCAGGGCGAGTCTGTTCCATGAGTGCCTTTTAGGTGAGAGGGATGAGGTGGGACCAGCCCGGGCTTCACACATCATTAAATTCTTCTAATAAGTTGATGAAATTCCACCCTTTGAGAAGCTGAGCTCTGTGCCAAGAATTCTCCTGGACGATCATGGAAGAACCTGACCTCCCCCATGGCTCTTTGTCCCACAGCCATGTCCTGGTTTTCTACGTGATTTTCTGGTTTCCTGGGACAAATCTGCAGATTTCTTTTTGATGCCTGCTCAGAATTTCTGGCAGCCTCAACAGAGCTCTGCTCACCCCTACGCGTTTTCAGGCATTACTGCAAAGCCCACACCAGTCAACTGCACAGACCTTGCACCATAGGTAATTTAACAATGATAAAAATCACTGTCATCCTGGAATCCCATTCAACAAAGACCTCAAATGCTCAATGAGCATAGGACCCTGAGCCACAGTGCCTCAGAAGGGTTATCAAGGAGGGGGATATATGGCAGTCACATCAGCAACTGAGTGCTAGATACTCTTAATAAGTGTTCTGTGCTGTTTTTCATTTGAGAGGGATGCATAGAGTCATAGAAACACAGAATGGTTTGGGTTGGAAAGGCTCTTAAGATCATCCAGTTCCAGCCCCCTGCCATGGGCCGGGATATCACACACTAGACCATGTCATCCAAGACTCCATTCAGCCTGGCCTTGTACGCTGCCAGGGATGCATACAGTCATGTTCCACGTTTACTCTTTCCTCCAGAGACTTGGATTTAAAGGGTGTGCTGTTCAAATCCCTGCAAATGTGTTTCTATGTTGAATGTAAGTGGCAGCAGCCTCTAAATTATGTCTGAAGAGCTAATTTGTGAATGAGTGGGTTTGATTTATTCAGTGACTTCATAGCAAAAGTTATAGGCAGATACATGATAAAGTATATGCTGACCTCTTCTGCTGATCACGCTTTGTTCCCCAGTTGATAAGGCACAATAGGTGCATGTGTGTCTATATGTATGTGCATATATATGTATGTATAAATCCACAGGAGGTTGGGGAAGACCCGGTTACTTGATGTATATGGGGCAAAATCCTTAAGCAGCAGCAACAGCAATATTAGATCTAAGCAGTAATTATAATATGTCAAAAAAGGAATGCATTGCAAGGGAGCATCAGTTCCACAAGCGTTACTGCTGAAACTATGCACAGTGCTGGGGAATTTGGACTCAAATAGGGCCTGGGCACAGGATCACTTTTCTGTCAGATTTGGCAGCACACATGATACAAAGTTTACTCTGGATGTATGCTTTCCTGACAGTTTTATGCAGGCAGCATGGTGAAAGTTGATATTTGATTAAGCTTGAAGCCTGTTGCTACAAAGACAACCCATCAGAAGGTGCATTGGTCAAGTGAGTTTGCACCAGAGCAGAGATTTGTGTCATCTGCTTTTGGTGTTAGGAGTTAGAAATCTAAACTTGAATTGTATTATGGAACTCTGGCCTGAAGCTGGTGACTTCTGGCCTTCACTATCTTAGCTTGCAAGTGGGTCTGCAGCTCCAGTGAAACAGCAGCTGGATATCTGCAGCATTTAGCATTTCTGCCTTTTTTGGATCAAAAATTGCTCTGTGCTTAGTGGCATTTTGAGAAGACAAATGAAAGAGTTGGAAAGTTGAAGCAAGTAGAATCACAGAATGGTTTGGGCTGGAAGGGACCTTAAGATCATCTGTTTCCAATCCCCCCTTCCAAGGCTTGTCCAAGTGATGCTTCTGATGGAAATGGTTCTCCAGGAGGAGGGTTTCCTTTATTTCCTAAGGGTGGTCAGATCTTCTCCTCACCTGGTGTTCACAAAAAGGTTTTTCCAGTGCTGGGTTGCCTTCAAAAGCATGTTCTGTGCCTGGCTCCCAAAGCCTTTGTTCTGAGCCTCGGTGGTTTGCAGCTGCAGCATGCGCCAGAGGTTGTAAAATGGCATCAGGAATTACCTGGAGCTGACAGAAGGAGCTGAGCACTGATTACAGTGATCGAAGGCAGGCATCAGGCAGATGGGCTCCTTCTGCTGCATCTGGAGCCAGCAAGTTGTCTTGCATTCAGCTTCAGAAACAGGAGACTGCAATAACACAGCCGCCAGGTAATGAATGCAAAGGATATTGTGGCCTCAGCAGGAGGAAAGGATGAAACTCCCCATAAAGCTAAAGATGTGAGAAGGTATTTTTGGGATGCTGCCCAGTCATCCAGACTCGGTAAGGAGTCAGATAAGACCCTAAGGCTTCACACAACCCTAAAAAAGAAAGGCTTGCAGGCCTTTAATGGGAGACAGCCAGCTTCACTTCCAACAGCATCATTTCAGCCTTGCGTAGGTTCGGGCTGAGCTCTATTATGTGATTAAAACTGGCAGGCAGAAGGAGTTTCATGTTTCATTGTCGTAGCCAAAATTTCTGCTGTCCTTTCAGAAAATCACATGTAGTGCTAATAGAAACAATTTAGACATTTTTTAATAAGTCCTCTTTTTCACTAGAAGACATGCACTGCCTGAGGCTTCCTTTGCCATTGAAATCTGCTTTACTGATGTGGAGCTTCAGTGTAATGTTCCCCTTCCCAAACTCATGTGCGGTCAGTATGACTGTGTGGCTGTAGTTGCAAAGGAGGTAATCAGAGTTTTGCTGAGTTCATTTGATTTCTGCATGCAAGAATTCTGGTCCAGCCTGTTGACTGCCTCATTCTCTCACATTCTTGAGGGCATGTCCAATCCCACAAAAAATCTGGATGATGTGTACTGACCTGAGAGCATCGGTCAGGTATGGCTGAGAGGGAATTAATCCTGGCATCCTGCATGTTCAGAACATACATGTGAATGGATTGATAGCTTTTTGTGTTCCATTCCCCTGCAGACTATTGTAGCAGTTTCTCTGGGGTTTGTGTCTGGTCCTTACTGAATAGGTGATTGTTCTGGTAGATAAAGAAACTACATTTGGATAACATCAGCAAATTTTGTGAAGCCTGAAATCCTGTTAACCAGCTCAGGAATCTTACATTGCATGTATTTTCCAAGTATGCAAAGTTTACTTCAAATAGTGGAGGGCTTGTGGCTTTTAATCTAAAAATGAAGCTGTTCATGCAATCCCATGAGTAGGTTTTGGTAGCTGTAGATGACACTAACTGGAAGAGCAATTCTGTCCTTACAAAGTCACTGTAATAATCACTTTATGAGAGTCTATATTTACTGTTTCCCACTGAATACTTACTACATTTACTCCCTTTTCAGCTGAAACATATTTTCCCAAACTAAAACCTCCCCAAACTCTCCATGAGCTCTTTTTACTTCACGCATCATCACTGACAATAAAGATAAGAGAAGCCAAATTACACCACTGGCTCTATCTCTGTAACATCAGTTGTGGTTAGAATATGCCTCCAGCAACATCTGAAAGCCCGCATTGGTTTGCAGTGCGCTTGTTCAGTACATGAGATGGTAAGACATGACTTGACTGCCAGATGTTTGTGGATTTGAAACTGAAAAACACCTCTGTTTGCCAACTGAGCAAAATAGAGTGTAATGGATGAGACTTCATAAACCTGCACCCATGAGTTCTGTCCCCACTCAGGGAATTCTGGCAGTTAAGCCTCGCTCCAAGTTTGGCTTGCACAGCAGATGATATTAAAAGTATGACATGCACTTTGGTCAGGGCTTTTATAATGTCGAAGGCAAATAGCTTGGAGATTTCTGGTAAAGTTTTAATACAGGATTATAACAAAACCTTTCTAGCCAATACTTCCAGCATGTTGATTCTCATGTCCTCTCTCTTATTTCTCTTTTAAGTTTTCTTTTAAAGCCATTGCATTTTGCTCTTTTAGGTTCTTCTTATGCGCTAGTCTGTCAGTTGATAGTTGAATTCATGAGAATCAATTCCCATTTCAGGTCAGGCAATAGCAGTGCAGTCAGCTAGAGCTGCACATTATGACATAAGGGCACTAAGGGCTTTCCTTTTTATGAGTTTCTGCTTCTTTAAAAGATTTGGCAGCATACTTAAGCTGAGGGTTTTCCCTTTCAGTCCAATGCAGTCCTTGGATGTTATTCCAGGATTTCCTGTGTGCGCTACATGGCAAGAGATCAAGTCTGTAGGTCGCATTCAATTAAACCGATCATCTAAATGAGATCATGAAAGTAAGTGTGTGGTGTGTATTTGTACAGCAATCACTGTAGCCTACTCAATACCTCTAGTTAATGAGCACTACAGATTTCACTCTTCATTTAGTAGTGAGCTGACAAGAAACCAGGATCAGGATGTACTCCAGTACCCCCAAAAATCTGGAACACAAGTACCAACTGAGGAAAGAAAATGATGAATTTGATTTCTATGGATGGTAGGTTTTGTTTGCCCCCAAAGGTGCAGTTCCTATCATTTACCCTGACATCCTGTGTGCAAACACTGGCAGGGTCAAGCTTAAACAATGGGAAAGCTGGCTGTAAAGGCTGCCCATTGCCATGTTTTCCCTTAATGTGAAAAGTGAACATCTACAAATGGGTGACTTGTAAGTTGCTTGTTAGGCAATAATTCTTGCTGATAAATGAGCTCTGAGTTGGATGGGAAGGGAAGAAGGGGAAATTCTCTGATCTCTTTTGTCTCAGTACAATGTGCTGGATTTAATGGAGACTGGAAAGGCTGAGCACAGAACTGCTGGCGTTTGGAAAAAGAGCAATAGTTTATTTCAAGCAGGGCTGAGCCAAAACGAGATATAGAATTTCTTCTACTTTCTTCCAGAGCAACATTTAAAATGTGGACCTGCGAGCTGATAGCCATCGCTATGCAGAGTCTATCATTTTCCACCTGCACAGATGCTTCCTCTTGTGCCGTCCTGTTGGAATCCTACCTTTTGTCTGCCAAGTGGAACTAAAGTTAAAATACTTTTCTGCTGATTTGGCAGGATTAAGAAATAAATTAAAGCACCCTGACTGCCTGGAAGTTTTGTTTTACCAGCTGCTTGCAAAAGTCTACTAATGATTGCATTTTAAGTCCTTTTTAGCACTTTGGGTTCAGCAGGTTAAGCCTACTGGACCTAGTGGCATGGGAGTCATGCGTCTCCTGTATCTGAGAGATCAATGTTTTATAGCAGGTTGGCTTAGCAATAAACAGTGAAAAAAGAACCATCACTTTACACCTAGTTCTATTAAATATACAGTACTATGCTGCCCATGTATCTAAAGACTACGTAGTCTCTCTGGCAGCCATGGTCACTCCTTGCTGAGCTAGAGCTGTCATGTGAACTCATATAAATCTGTTCCATTTGTGGAAAATGAAAAGCTCAAGGACCATGAGAACATAAAATGCAATTAGGAAGTCATTTCACCATCCATAAGAGGTTTCGTTATTAAATTCAAACATATCTCCGTGCATATTTCACTTAAAATCGACTTAGGGATATGATAATTTCAAAAGGTAGCAAAGAAAACAAAGCAAATATGCTGAGCAGAGATTCTTGGAAATATTTTTCTCCATTCTTTTGCCCAGACTCCATTTTGGCTGGATCATTGCCTCATGCATGTGCAGTGCCTGAAATGGACTGCAGTACCTGGTACAGTGAGAGTAGCTGGTGTTTTGGTCATGGGGAATCAACATGAAAACCAAGACTATCTTGATGGAGTTTTAAAAACTCAGTGGCCAGATTCATTCTCTGCAAGTTTGTGTGAGCTTTTCTCAGTTACAGCAGCCTCAGCTGCTTTCTCAAAGCTCAAAGTCTGTCTTGGATGAGTCCACACTCAAATTCTTCAGTTCTTATGTTTGAGACTGAAGAGCACAAGGTGTTTGTGCTAGAAAACCTGCTTCATTTCAAAGCAGTTGTACAGCAATCACATCTTTGCCTTCTGCAATTAATACAACTCTGAAAATGATAAGCATGATTTCTTTGGGCCTATTACATATCTGATGTTCAGAACCAAGATCAGCCGGGATAATTTGGGAGACCGGAGCGACATTTGCCAAAACCATTTCCTGATGGCTTAGCCTTTTAGATTATGCTAAGCATCCCTTCAGGTTTTAAGATACCCCATGGCTTACTGAGGCCCACACTGATGATTATCAGTTGAATGGACCCTGCCAGAAGAGATTTTTAATCCACAAAAACAAGGAGTTCCTAGAGAATAGATAACAAAACCCAAAGGTTCAACCAGTCATCTCTGTTTCTGTAGCTTACAGTAAACAAAGGAGCAATGCAGACTGGTTGCTTAGTATCTCTTTTCTCTCATTTTCTCCATTCGAATTCCTTATGGAGAACTGGGTTGATAGTCTGATTGCCCTCCCGCAATTAGGAGGCATTTCTCTAGTCTGAAGTGAGATGTCTTCATTTTCTGCCAGGATTAAATGAGGGCCATTCTTGCTGGTAACTTTCAACCCTTGAGGTGAAGCACAGGATTACTGGGTGCAAATATGCAGGGCATAGAACAGGACACATATCACCAATAAAATACCAGTAATCCGTTCTTCTGTCTCTTCCTTCACATTCTATATGTAGCTGCAGCTTTGATTTAAGTGTGTTCCCTATGCTGCTCTAGCTGATTATCACTGTAGTTTTCTGTAGTAACTTCCTGTTGCTGCAGCCCTGTACTTCAGTAGTCCAGCACACTTCAGTAATGATGGTTGCCTGGTAATATTTTTTCTTTATTAATAACAGTGAACTTTGGTTTCTTGCAGATGACTTGTAAGAAACCCAATAGGGGTGATTTATTAAAAGAAACACAAACCTTTCAGTGGAGATCTGAGCTCAAAAGTTTGCATCTGCAGAAAAGGGTTTTCTGAATCTGAACTTGGCCCAATACAAGAAATAACGATGATTAAACTATTCAGACCTGAATGTTGTCACTGTGTGGTGATGGAGATTAAAGTTTAGCCCAATACCTAGTTCTCAAGCTTGCTAGAATTGCCTTACATGCTGTGAATAAGTTTCCCAACTAAAAAATGAAGCATTGCCCTCTGCAATGCAGTTTAAAATAAACCAATCCCTGTATTCAGTATGTTGTATGTTCTTCCTCCACATGTGAAGAAAGTTAATAGTTCCATATCCAACTGCATTCTATACTTGGAATTGTGCAAGAAAACTTAAATCCATTTTGCATTTTCACGTCATTTCCAAATGTGTTAATCCTGTGAGCTTTTCTCCTGTAAGTAGGTGAAATGAACTCTTTTGGGCTGTGTGTAACTGCACTGCAGGGACTTCGATAGGATTCTTTTTTAAATATGATTAAAATAAATAAAATACAGTGGTGTGGAGAAAACTATTTCCTGTAGCAGCAGGATCTGCCTTCTTTTTAAACCCAAGTCCCAAGCTGGGCTGGAGTCTGTGGAAATCAAAGGCATTTCTTTTAAAGATAGAAGACCACGTAGATTTGGCACGCTGACAAAATCTCACTTATGGAATCCATTCAGTGTCTGAGCCACAAAAACTGCAGAAAGAACACCAACAGGAGTTTTAGCTTCCAGAATGCTCCGTTCCTTCCTCTCTTCTCCCTTCTCTGCACCCATTTCCTGAAAGTTGGCTCATTAGGAAAAGGAAACAATGGGTTTTCTTACGAGCCAATAATTATCTGTCCCTGCAGTTCCATGCCATGGGTTATCCCACTGTCTTTGTACCTACAGTACCATAATTTCACCTGATTCCATTGGTTTGACTTCGCCCTAGGAAGCATATTTCCAAAAGAAATACATCTCTTTTTTTCTTTCTTGTACAGCAGATGGGATTTCACTCTGTCATTTTTAAACAAATGTATTAGGTAACTCAATCTTGTATTTAAAAGCTGGGTTTTTAAAGTCAGTCTGGGATTACACTAAATGATGAATAAACAAACAGAAAGAAAAGCCTCCAAAGGCTTGCGTGCTGTTACGTTTCTGAGAGGTTTTAGTGAGTGGATGAAAATAACCACAGAAGCATTCTAAGGGTAAGGAAATGAAAACAAAGACCTGCAGAGCCTTTATATTCAAGTATATTTTGGTCATTTACTGATTTATTCCTTTACATTTTGTGTTTATGTATGTCTATTCAGGCAGCCTCAAACCACCTGTCTCTTCTCAGCTGAGAGCATTGGGAGCTCTGCAAATGTCATCAGGCTTCAGCTCCACAAGCTTTGGAAGCCAGAATAAAGCAGAATGACACCCTCCCTCTGTCGTTCCCCCTGTGAGGCTTCCTTCCCATTGCTGTGAGCTGGCAATACGGCTTCTTTTCAGGGCAGGACAAACTCTGGCCGGCTTCAAGGGTCTGTGGGATGATGGTGTGAGCCTCTTCCCTCTGTTACTGCTGCTTTGTCCTAGGTGCCAAGTGAAAACATACATGGGCATGCACAGGCACAAACCTCCCACCGCCTAATTTCGCTTGCAGGCATAAACTTGAAGGCACAGGAAGGATGACAGTAATCAGACTGGTCCAGCTTATGCTTGAGAAGCTTTTATTAAACTTACCAAGTGTCACTTGTTTGGCACAGTCAGCTTATTTCTTTCCCAATGCCTGATGGATAACACTAGGTGGCTGACCAGGCTAATCGGATACAAACACTTGCAAAGGGAGTAACAAGAATCTGTGTGGGATGCAATTGTCAATTGCACATCAACACAAAGGATTTCTTTTCAGTTGTGTAGCTTTTCTTCTGTAGCACTTGATTTCCAAAGCAGTGCAGCATGCAGTGGTACACAGGGGGAACGGGTGATGCTGTCCAGAGCTGCTGTGCAAAAGGGCTTGTGGTCCTCATGTGTTCCTGACTGCAGAATGATACTGGTTTGGCTATTGTTATTGAGGGTGTACGTAGAAAATTGAGCCTATAAACAGGTAGTTTGGAGAGCACTGGGACCAAAGAGCCCTGATTTCCTGTAAATTCTTGTGCTAAGTTTTATAGACCTTTGTCCTTCAGTTCTTCAGGTGGTTGGAGCATGTATTTGGGCTCTCTTCCATGCGGACTCTCTGGTGTCTAACAACATTTGAGCTCACGTTACTCTTTTTCCCTTACCGGTGGCATTAATAGGGTTTCTCCCCTCTGCCTGCTGCACCCTTTCAAAAGCGTGGCTGGAATCTGAGACTCTGAAACCTCCACAAATGTGGTTGAAACCACGCTCGCTAACACAAGGTTTGAGTTTGTCCACCAATGTGAAGCAGCTTTAACTGAGTGAGGGAGCTATAATTCCATTGACTCCAGTGTGGTTGCTGAAGTGGCCAGGAGCTCAATTGTACATACATGAAATAGCTCAGGATTTTAGGAGATGTTCCTTCCAAATTGCAGTAATAAGCCAAAACATTGAACCTATTTCACAGGGATTGATATTCTGTAATGCGTTATTACTAAACACAAATATCAGATAAATAAATAAGTAGAAGGTGCCTCTGAAGCTTTCAGTGGTAGGAACAGCATCAGATTGGGAATACGGAGGCATTGATAGTCGCGGCTCCAGCTCAGCTGACCAGGGGAGCTGACAGAGTAAGGCTGCCCACAACTCTGAAGAGTATGCATTTTTCAGCAGAGAAGGGTTCATGAAAAGAAAGAAGTTGCTGGGTCCTAATTCACACGGTATATTTATAAGCAACATCAGACCCCAAACCGTGCCAGACCCCACTGGCATCTTACATGAAAACTTAGCAAATGGGGAAAAACAAAAGCATGATAACAGAATACTAATATTAACTTCGTAGGAGAGAAAACAGATCTGTTGCACATTGATCTCATTAGGTAAATGATTTACTGGAATTTCCCCTTGCTTTGCAGCTTGCTTGGGAACATACTCGATCTCAGCTATCCAAAGCCTGGATAATTTCATCGTGTTCTTAGAGCCATTTAATTCTGTCGCTTTTCCTGGCCACCTCCATTCAGTGCTTATTGTTCAGTTCTGCTTCCAAGAAGCAGATTCTTAGGACACCAGGGATATATCCAACAGGCAACAGGGAGGATTCATCTGCCTCTGCTTAAAGCTGGCTAATCACTGGAAATTTGGTCTGAGGTTGTAAAGGACAGTGCTGGCTTTCTGTTCTCCTCCCAAGATTTGGCTTTATATATCCCAAGGGCTACAACCGAGATATGTCAGGAGAAGTAACAGAAACTGTGTAACTGTGGATAAATCAGACTTGATTAAGTTTGGTTATCTTAATTCCTGTCTTCAACTGCTTGGACACGAGGAATAAAGATCTGTTACCACTTTGCTTACAATTTGGAGCTGCTGGCAATGAAATGAAGTGCAAAAGGATGAAAGAAATTTCATCTTACTTAGCATGAAAAGTAATTAAAAAACTAATTTAATTATGAATTTGAGACTCTGCTGGTCAATACTTCACATTCTCATGTCTAATTTCCATGAATATAGAAATGCACAGTTAACACTGTTGAAAATCTAATAAGGATTGCAGGTCTGTGCACATGGGGTGCATATGTGATTTCAGTACCGTGATTTCAGTTCAGCTCTTTAATTGCTAAGATTCTGACATGATATAATGAAGGTACAATCAAGATACATTAGAGTCACTTTGGCTATCTAAGCATGAAGCCATGGGATGCCAAGAATTTAACAGATTTCCTGATATCTACAAACTTAACATCAGTTATGGATGTTACTGGATTAGAAATAGAAACAGGCCTGATTACTGGTTTGAGAAACAATAGTGATTTAAAACAACTGATGAAATTGCCTTAATATCTCCCTGCTTATCTTGTTTATAACACTGGGTAAAATTAGTTGCTGATAATTGAGGGAGGCCACTAATCCGGTGTTTGTGAAGAGTGCTCTGTCTGCCTTTGCTAGTTAAAAAATAAGAGTATTATGTGAAATGACACTTTTATCACCAAAAGGAGATTTTTATGACTTGCAAATATTGTATGTTGGACAGAGAGCACATCTTTACTGACAAATCTATTTAAACAGTAAAAACACCTAATTAGGTTTTATAGTACCTGTATTTGCCTAGTAGAGAGAACGAATTACAAGGAGATCAATAGGCAGGATCATCACTGCAGCAACGCAGATGGGGTTGGGTTGTTGGGAGTTTGGAATGAGCCAGGAATGTACCTTAAAGCCAACTCCCTTGTTGCTGTCTCGCACCCAGCACAGACTGAAGATCTGTCTACATATGAGCTACCCCTTTCTTTATTCCACACCAACAACTCGGAGGCAAACCCGGTATCTGAAATAACCAATGTGCAGGGCAGCTAGTTACGACTGGAGCTGTGGTGAGGCTGCTGTAACAGCGGCAAATGGACTACTCACATAAATGAAGGGGAATAAAGGAGCACACTGCTGCTGTGGGCCCCAGAGAGCAGAGATTTGTTTGTACCTGTATGCTCTCCAGCATGACTGGGGGCACTGCTCAGAAGGTAGAGGTGAGGAGATGATTTGGTTGATGCTACACTGGCATGTTGGGCAGAGGCATCCTTTGAAAGGGTGCAGGGGACATCCCTTCATCCCTGCCCTCCCTGTGCTTTGAGGTTCAACAGCACTGCAGAGGCCCCGTCTCTGTGCTGAAAGAGCGTGAGGTCTTTTTCTCTGCCCTTGTTTAGCACCTTTATAGACCAGGCAGAATTTCACCCCACGTGTGTTGTTTCCAGCAATTAAAAGTTGTGGTATGTGTACTTCAAAGTGAAAGGATAGTTTTTTGCAGCTTTACTGTTGATGCTTCAAACTGGCTTAACCTTGAGCTGTGTAGCTCCCCTATGCGCACTGCCTTCCGTACCGCTCCAGCCTAAACCATTAAAGAGTTCTACTTATGACTTCTTATCAGTGCAGCATGAAGACAGGAAGAAAATCACATTTAAGAAACAGCATGCCTTTTAAAACAATCAGCTCAGACTTCTGGTTCAGATTAAGCACAATAAAGCTTGGGTTGCACCCATACTATATCCTTTGGGGAAGAAAACACCACAGAGGCGTTGTTTATAAGAATGGATTAAGCTTGCAAAGATCAGTAACAAGTATGATCTGGAACCTCAATTCAGATTCTTTGTTTTTGAAAAATAGGGCTAAATGGGGCAAATTTATGCCAGATGTAACAACCATGGCCAGCAAAACTAATTATTTCTATTTAAAAATTCCACTGCTAACACAAATGCTGCCTGGAATGGTGTGGGTTCATATTTTCAACATATGAAAGGTTCTGCAGCTGCTGACATCTCTGGAAGCGGTTTGACCAGTCAAGTCAGGGGTTCCCTGTGGAAACAAAAGCCCTGTGATTCTTTTAATAAGCCTACCGTGTTTTCCTCTGTGCATGGTAGATGCAGTCAGGAGCCATGAATGTGGGAGAGCACCCATTGGAGAGTCCATCATCAGCTCTTTAAGCTGTGTGTAGCATATAAAAGGGCATTCTTCCCATAAAAATGTAAATTACAGTGAAGATGAAGCATTCTCTTTCTCCATAAACTTCTTCAAATGCTCCAGTTAGTTGTGCTTGTCAGCGCACGTGTCAGCTCATGCTTATGCAAGTACAAATTTATGGGGGGGAGGAAGAACTGCAGAGTTTTATACTCTGTCCATTAACTCTGGCCCCCATTCCCATGCCACATGATAATACTGTGGGTAATATAAATGCCATCTGCCTTCTCTTCCCCATTTATAGCAAGGCTGTTCTTCAGTACAGAATAAGACTTCTTGACTTTTGCCTGCATTTCAATGCGCAGTTAAAGAATTTCACCTGTGTTAATATGAATTTTCCAGTTTGACTGAAATAGCATTTGGAATCTGTATGCTTTATGTTTCAGTTGCAGAGTGGTTAAACTGGCTGAACTATATCAATGGAGGGCTGGACACATGAGCTGAAGTGAGCAGGCTCATAGATTCAGGCCCAGGGACCCATCCTAGTCCAACAATTTAGGCTTGGTTAAGGACACATGAACTTGTTACGGACGGCTGAGTGCCAGGTTTTCTTAGTGTTTTTTCAGCTGTATTTTGCAGTGAGGTAGAGCTCCAAACCCATCAGAAACAGGAATTTGTGTGGTTTGTGCTTATGTACTCATTATCAAGGGTGCATAAAAGTTATGAAGAGCATCAGGACTCAAAGCCCAGAGTTTGTTTTTAGAGAAATCTTCAATAAAATCCATAGTCTTATAATACTGTGGCAGAGGGGAAAAAAGAATCTGAGAACCACCTTTTCTTTAGATTACCTCCCATAACATTTCATGAGCGAGGACTTCTGTTTAGCCTTATAGACCTCCAATGGAAGAGATGCTGTGTGCGTGGCCAGAGTAGAAATAGGAAAAACTGATTCCAGCTTCATTGTCACTTCTCCCAAATACATGTGGTCAGGCATTAGAAGAGTTCTTATCTGATTTACAGGCCATTTCCTCTTAAATCAACAAAATCATGTCACAATATTAAGAAATCCTTTGCTGACCTGCCAACAAAATGATTAATGCCCCATGAATTCTAACTTAGACCATGAATGGAAAATAGGCCATTTACTGCCATTTAATTTAAAATCTTCCCAGTCTGCTAACATTTTCTCTTCATCAGGTTTGCCAAGTCAGTGCATGCCTTGCAGTGCATACTGCTGTTCCCACAGGGAATGGTCTGTCACTGTCAACCTGAGAGCAACACCTCAGGTTGACACAGCTTCACCGGCAGCAGATCTTAAACGAAGTGAAGCTGGATGGAGCAGCAGTTCAAAGTGAAACAGGGCAAGTTCAGGTTAGATCTAAGGCAGAAGCTCTTCCCTGTGAGGGTGCTGAGAGCTGGCACAGGGTGCCCAGAGAAGCTGTGGCTGCCCCATCCCTGCAGTGTTGAAGGCCAGGTTGGACACAGGGTTTGGAGCACCCTGCTCTAGTGGAAGGTGTCCCTGCCCATGGCAGAGGTTGGAACTGGATGAGCTTTAAGGTCCTTTCCAACCCAAACCGTTCCATGATTCCATGATTCTAAATACAGTTGCAGATTCAAAAATCAGCCCTACTTGGCATCTGAGCTCTTACCCAAACAAAGGAGTTAAGCAAGGAGTCCAGTTCAGTAACTGCAAACATGGTGGTACTTTTGGATTAGTGAGATTGATTTTTGCAGTATTACTTGCAGTAAGAAGTGAGATAAACTCCCTTATCCACAGCTGGAGTTTACCCAAACTCCAGGATATTTGGGGTTGAGATTTCAGCTCTTGTCCAGAAAAACTCCAGGTTTGGTTATCAATAAAAGCAGCCCACCAGTTATTGTATGCCTCAAATAACTCCTTTCTATCCAGTCTCAGTTCTTGGAGCTTATGGAGCATCCTGCATCTGTGTGAGTTTTATGAAATGCTTTGTGCATTGCACCTCAGCTTTTTAAATTTCATCAGCCAGAGACACAGCCAAATATTTGGGACACTGAAGAGACGGTGACCAAGAACGCATAGAGGATATCCTCCTGTAATGACTCTTTGAGCATCCTGGTTCGTTTTCCTTTTCATACAGATGAAGCATCACTCAGAATCCCCAGCACTTCCGGAACAGTATGAAAAAATGCAGCCCCCATTCACATCCAAGCAGTCCCCTCATGGGGAACAAGGGTGCAAAAGCTGTTGTGAGGTTATTGCAGATTGTTTATGGGTTAACTTTGATTTCGCTGGGCAGTCCAGTAGCAAATGCTAAGCCTCTGCATGAATGACCCAAATGGTGGATTTCAGTCTATGTAGGGGTAATTAATTTGGAAAAAATTAGTAGTAATTTCAATCTGATCATATTTAAATACCTGGTGAATTAAAAGGAATTCTCTTTGCTTCCCCCTTCATTCCATTTGAGCCTTTATTTCACTCCTGCTGATGTATTTATTCCTGAGCATGCACAGCTTTCGTAGGCTGACAGATTTCTCCATCCACAGCCTTTCAGGGCAACACCTAATAATTCCACAGAGACTACAGTCCAAAACCCTTCAAAGCACTTCATCTGTGGAATAATGGGCTACTTAACCATTGTTAGAATAACAACAGAAAATGATAAAACTATTGAATGCACTAAGATAATCAAACCAGGTTTTGAAGTTGACTTTTAATAGTCTCTCATGTTTCAAAGAGTGAAGATTTATACCAGTACCAACGGCAAGCACTTCTTCTGTAGCACACTTCCAGATATCAAACATTCTGCATGCTTTCTTGGAAAAGGTTACATCTAACTCTCTTCTCACTTTCACCATCTTCTTCCAAGTAAGTTGAGCATGCTGCTTTTGCAGTAACATCTCCAGTTAAATTAATGCTACTGACAGGAAAATCTGGTCTGTGGTCTCCATGTGGACTTCACTTCTGTTTCTTGCATAGGGGGAGGCCAATGCAAGGATGAAGCCTGCGCTGCTGCAGTTAAAATCATATAGGTACCCTCATCAGAAGCTGGGGGATGCAATACTTATTTTAACTCAGAGGTAGAGTGCAAAGCTTAAACCTGTTAAAGTCTCCCTTTTAAGGGATTGAAGTTCTGGCCATTATTACTGTCAAACAAGCTTTATTCTTCACTCTTATCTCAAAGCACCCATCTGTCTGGGCTGCTCCATTCACACCTCACACAACTTCTCTGCCAAACTTTATGTGGCTTGAGCTGCACAGTCCAAAGTAGGGTGTCTCATAAGAAATCATTAGGAACCCTTCCGTAGTTGGAGGAGTCTAGCAAGAGATTTTGCTGCAAGTGTCCAGGCACAGCAGTGGAATCTAGAGAAGCACAACTTGGCAGAATTGATCTCCAGAGACATCTATCACCACAGCTTGGGCGACCTGAAAACTGTTTTAATGTGGCACTCGGTTTAACTTGTGAAAGCTGTAAATGCTACAGGCTAGGAGTGCTCTCTTTGTAAGGGCAGCGGCTCCTGAAAGAAACCAGAAGGTACCACCCCTGTGCAATTTCTAATTGGCAGGTTCAGAAGGTTTGTCTAAACTGGAAAACGGGTGCTGCCTGCTTTAGCCATTAATAAATGATTCGAGGCCAGATCCAAAGCCTGTTAAAACTTATGGGGAAACCTCCCAGTGATTTTAATAAGCTTCAGATAATGGCCTACGCATCTATATCTCTTCTTCAAAGCTTTTTCAGCTTAAGGGTATCATATCATTGTCATTATTTTAGTGCATGGTACAATTCTATTGTCATCGCCACAGAAATTTTAGCAGCTGAAGGTAAGAATGGAAGAAATCTTTCATGCAGTGTAGCGACAGAGAAAGGGAAAACGATCCAGCCAGACTCACCGTGAAGGCCCAAGATGCTCTCTCACTGTAAGAATGATATTGTCAAGTTAAACTTGTAACTGATGATGGGATTTATGCCAGCAGTTGACCCAGCTAGTGAGTTGATCATCCACTGAAAAGGGGATGTAAACCTTAATGAGAACTGAAAGAACAGGACTGTTACAAGGAACTCCCCATGGAGCCCTGAACAGTAGACAGTGTTATCTTTGCAGCTGTGCGTAGGAAGAAAGCCTGGACATCCACAGCTCTCCAGGCTTCAGCATGCACACAATGGCTTATTTCAGATGAACGTGTTTTTCTGTTGCGGGCTCCCACTAACATGGATCTATCCCTACATCTGGTGCATCTGTCCTTTTTATTCTTTATAGCTGATGGGAAGCCTACTCAGTAAGAAAGATGTTATCTGTGGAATCTGGATTTCTTTCTTTTTAAGGAGCAGTACAGTTATGCCTTCATATGCACACAAAGGGCAAGTGCTTAGTGGGTGGCTTTCTACACTCATCTGCTGAAACTACTTTTAAACATACTATTTCAATGAATAGTGCCATCTAAGAGGCTTTTCTCAGGCATAGATTGTGTGCCCTTTTCAAGTCTTTCTCCAGTATTCCTACTGGTATATAAATGGATGGTCTCCATCACTTTGTAAAATTAAGGCTGTAGCTTGCTATAAATTAAAAGTATTAGATATCAGAATATAAGTAAAAAATATGATGATTAAGGTATATTATAGAGCACACAAAATGCCTTAGTGGGAGGCAAATGGATACCTTTGATTAATAAGAGACTGAGAACCAAATACAGCTTGGCTATTTTCCACTCCTGCAGAAGCACAAAGAAGTCATAAACTGAGGTTAACCAACCAATTAAATTGGTTTGTAGCTGTTTTGCATCACTCAAGCTGCACAAGGCAGCCAAGATACGTTAGTGAGTCTAGCCCAAAATCTTTAAATGATATATTCAGGAAAATGTGGAAGACTGAATAGAGATATGCTCTCATTAATACACAGTTTTCCTGGTGTGGTCACCATTTTTACATCATCCATAAATGTGTTAATACTGAATTTAAAGCCTGTGAAGCCTTTAGACACTCTTTTATTCTGGCAATGTCTGAAAAGTAAGCTCTATATAGCTATTTTCTTTTTAAACAAATATATGGAACATCTTATAGATACAATGGGAAAATTACCGGAGTAGTTAAATGACCTGCAAGAAAACTGTGAAGAGCATCAGCCTGGCTGGTATCTCACAGCTAAAGTCCTTCAATAACATGACTATTTCTTTGGGCAGTATGTGCCGAATCACTGCTTTACTGGGGATAGATAGTCTGGATTTCCACAGCAGTGTGCAGCACACACCAGAGGCACAGGAGGAGCAGCCTGGCTATCTTTGTATGCCCCCCACTCTGATCATCCGCTCCCCAGTTACATCTGCAAGATAAATTAGAGCAGCTTCAGCAGTGCTTTATCTTGGGAAGTCCCTCAAGAGGCTGTTGCACTCGTCAAAATTCACCAGAGCTCCAAATCCTGCTTATCTGAGTGAAGCCGAGGGTGGGCTGATAGGAAGTCAGTTCAGCATCTTCCTGTTAACTGAGCATTTCCACTGCCTGTTAGCACAGGGAAGAAAGACGGACTGGAGTTGTGATAAACAGTATTCAAGGATACGAGAGGTTGTTGCAAAGAGGAAGGGAACAAGCTAATCCCTGCATGCAAGGCAGATAGGACAAAAGAAATGATGTGTTCAAGTAGGAGCATGAAATACTGTGATAAGAAAGATCAGAGTAATGTTTTTAGGCAGCATTTTCACTGTGAGAAGTCAAGTGCAGGAAAAGATTGCCAAAGTAAATACAAAGTCTCCTCACAGGTATCTTTAATGGCATCTTTAATGATATCTTTAATATCTTCAAGTAAAACCTCTGTGCAGAGTGCGGTGGGCATGCTTTACCTTGCTCACAGTTCCTGACAGGTCTATTTTTGTTACAGTCCCTTATCGCTAGCAGAGCTGTGTATGCGTCCATCTAGAGATCAGTGACCCTATCTACTGGCATTTAATTGAGTAAGTCACCTTACTTACAGTGTTAACTTAGCTAATTTTCAATCTTCAATCACTTGGTGGTTGCAAGAAGCTGCACAACTTTCTATGGACAAAAGAACATATCCTGTTAACAAACTCAGATGTTACTTGTTCTCCCTTTGGCAGGCCACCTACCACATCAACATCTTAATCTGTCCTCCATGAACACCTTTACAACAATACTGTATTGGAAAACATCACCAGACAGCTGGTTCTATTAGGACTATAACTACATTAGTGGAAATACTTTCATATAGAGCCTGAAACTAACTGGGAGATTGGGCTTGGGTTCAGTCTTGGGGCTTGGATCTGAATGGAAAGGCTTAAACTTGGAAGGCCTTTTCTTACAGCCCTGCCAGGCAGGTTTGGAAAGCTTTTGGTACTTGGTAAAACTGAAGTAGCTGTATTAAGTGAATGGGAACAGGAAAACACAGCCCATGTTACCCTCCTATGCCTACAAAGAAAAAATTAGGGGCCCCAAGGAAACTTGGGGACTGAACGGATGCTACCTCAGAGCTGGCAGACACTGCGTTTGGGATGAAGACCAGGAGGTCCTGCACTTACAGGAAAGGTTTTGTCTCTTTTCTTTCCTAGTCAGTGCTCCTTGGACTCCATTTCTTCTCAGTTAGGTGACATGTGGCTACGTGTTTTGTTCATAGTCAAATTCAAAGTGGGTAATACCTGATAATGGAAACTCTGGGACAAACTTCTGCTTTTGGGTGTGTATCCATCTGGACCCAAATAGTAAATGTATTTCTTACTCATATGCTCCCAAATAAGTAACGGAGATGCACGTAAATGATCACTGAAATGTATTTATCTTCTCAGTGTCCCTAATTACAAAGCAAACTTGTTTGTTTGTAGTTAAGGTTGACAGAAGTGACTGCAAAAAACTACATTGGTCCTCAGGTATCTGACTGACGAAGCAACTATAGTGGGTGCCAAAAAGCAGCGGAGCATTCTCTTTCCTTCAGGCAGATGTTCAGGTTAATGAATTGAGCCAAGCGAGGTGGATTTTCTTCTAACCAAGCTGCCCCATCATGTTTTCCTCCTCACCACCCACTGAGTCCCTTTGCATGTCTCCAGCTGACAGCTACCTCAGCTAACCTTCCCAGAAGCAGAGTCCTTTCCCCTAGCCTGTGGCTGATGTCCATCAGTGGCTTTGGAGCAAGCATCCCAGACTTGTTCCCAAATGTGGGCTCCCTACATGTTAGCATATTTTTATACCATCCAAGACATTGGGGTGGCCTTTTTTGGCTACTTGTTGGATTGGTGAATTCATTCCCCTCCTGCTTTAGGGAGTCTTGATAATGATCCCCAAAGGCTTCTCCACGCTTAGCAGGAAAGCAGAACTGAGCAAGTGCAGACCTCCCTGCTGCTGAACTCGGACAATAGGCCTGCTCATAATACCAGCAGATGGTTTTGCTTTTTAGGCCATACAGGGCAAATTTATTTCCCTCTCAGGAGCAAAAGCAAGCACAGCCAAGATGAAGAAATTCAGAGCTAGCTTCTGGAAAGCACTATTGACTTATGCTGCAAAGCAGTGCTTACGCTTAAAGTCCATCAGTAACGAGGGTCTTCTGATTAGTCCACTGAATCGCTGGCTCAGAGGAAAGTGATGTGCCTTAAGCATCCAAGCTGGGCTTAGTTTCATCCCTGCTCCCCTTAAACTTGGTGCACCAGGTAATTTCTCTGCATTGTGTATTGCATTTGTAATGTCATTGAGCTCTCTTCACCTTAAGGCGCTGAAGTGTGAAAGCTGTAGCCATCTGAAGGCTCCGTTAACATTATACGTATCTGGCTTACCTCTATCAATTTTTTAATTTATTAAAAAAGCTGTAATTTATAAATTATTTTTTGCCTTTGTTCTACTTTGTGCTCATAAAAGCACAAAAATGAAAGTAAAAAGAAAGAGGGAAAACACATTCAACTGTTTGAAGGTTTTAGTTCACCAAAACTTTTAACTGTGTTTCTTGTTTGGATTCAAAGAGGCAAAACATGAGACTTTGATGTTCTTCCTGTGCCTGTTGAAAGAGAGAGGAAGAGACCCACCAATAGGAAGAAGTTGGCATGAAGCCCTCTTTGACACAGCAAGCAGAATGTAAAGGATTAAAGGTCTAATCTAGAAGATATATTGCACACTAAACAGCGGAACCATTTAGCAGAACATTAAATGGCACTTAAGCTAAACAGTTGTCCTTGGGAACTGCAGTTTGTATGTGACTGCTCTAATATCCATTTTAAGCTTGCGAGGCTTTGAAAACAAGATGTCATTGTTTTATAAAAACACACACATTTAATCTTCCCTTGTGAGGCTGCTCTTGAAATATCTGGCTGCTGGACTGGCAAAACATTGCAGAGGGAGCAAACGGGGCTGGGGTCAAATCCACAACTGGTGCACTTTATTCCTGAAGCTACTTGCGTCTTCTCAGTTGATTGTATTTTTTTGGATCCAAAGAAGCAAACCACAAAGTTCTGCAATGATAAAAGTCCCATTTAATTTTTTTAACAGTATTCCCACTGTTCTCTATAAGCAAATAATAATAATGATGATGATGATAATAATAATAGAGTTTAAGTAATACGAGGACTCTGAAAAAGAGGTCAGTTCTACATTCACTTGTGTTCTTCATACATTAATATTTGTGGAACTATTAGGAGGCTTCAGCCAAAAGTAAGGACCACCCAGAGCAAGGTTTCAGTTTGAGTATTCTAGGCACAGGTCATTAAAGGGAAAAAAACCCTTACAAAAAAGCCTTCTTCTGCACCATGTGCAGTACATGGGGTTTCAGGCACATCGCTCGGGAGGCACGTGAAGCATATTTCATTCCTAACAAATGACAATGTGTGCTTTTAGAATTCATTTGCTGTTTTTCACTAGGGAGAAATCATCCCCTGCACCACGCAGGCCAGAAATAGACCTCGGAAAAAAGCAGCAGGGAGGGAACTGTTTCCTGCAGAATGACACAATCCAGTTGAAAATCTTCCGAGCTTTTCATTGATGGTCTAGAAAATGAAATGAAGAGACAAGGTTGGTTCTGTAAATGGTAACCATGTACCTGATATGGGCACAGGAGCGGGCAGCCCCTATGTGCTGAAAATCACACAGATCGGAAGAGGCCAGCCTGGCTGAAGAGGGAGATAGTGCTGGAAATCAGGGAAAAAGGGACTGTCACCCCATGGATGTACAAGGATGTTAGGTTATGTAGGGAGAAAACTAGACTGGTGACAGCACAGCTGGAACTAAATCTAAACTGCTATAAAAGATACTATCAGATCTTTTTACAGGTATATTGGCAATAGCAGTAGAACCTCTGTCCTCTGCTGGATACTAGGGGAAACCTAGTGAGTGATGATGAAGAGAAACTTATTGCTGCTAAAAGGGCTCCATGGGGTAACGGGAGGGGCTGGGGATAATGGTTGGCTAAACCAGGAGAACAATTATGGCACTTCAATGGAGCTCATTTAGAGAGTTACTCATTGTGGACTACATAACTTTGGGCATGGAAATTCAGAAGAATCGAACAATCTGAGACCTTTTCCAGGTTCAGAATCTGGTGAAAACTGGAGATAAAATGTCTGTGGTGAGCAGAAAACTCTCCCAACTGCAGTTGGCTGCTCCCATGCTGGAACAATGCATAGCCACAAATAGCAAGTAACCAAAACACTTTCCATTTCTTACTAGGCTGTCTGCTGTTAATTATTTTAGTTGCTTTCTGGGAACAATGGAGGTGGATGGGAAATGATGGCTCAGAAACTAAGAGAAATAAGTAACTATTTTTAATGTTCTGGACTTTACTAATATATAATGCTTCTCACTAGAAGATCTCAAAACACTAAAGGGTGTCTTTTGAGTTCTGAGTATTGAGTATTACACAGCATTACAAGCTAGTAGAGAGCTGCTAGGGAGTTAGCATGGTGTTTAACTTTGAACTGGGTACAGGGATGGCTTTTGCTCCAGCTATTTATAGAGGATTTACACGACTGTAGTGTTTATTGTGTCTTTCAATAGAAAGCAGCTGGAGAAACACACAGCTGGCAAGCTTCAGTACCTGTGAGATACTGAAGACATTATCCAGAGAGCTGATGCCCAGGTACGAGGAGACTCACATGCTCTCTGCCGCACTTTAAGTATTGCTCTTCTAACAAAAGTCTGAACTAATTTTAAATGTTTATGTTGTTTATGTTCAGAATTCTCTTCCTCTGCCTGTTTAAAGCCAGATCCTCTTCCTGACATAAATCATCCGACCGCATTGTTCAAGTTCTTTGGCGTGGTCTTTGCTGCAGGGGTCTGCAGGCTGCGGTTCAGATATTGCTCTTAACAATTCTCTCATCCATGCACAGACATATTTCTTCAAGGTTAGTAGTGCTGTTGTCTCAATAGCTATACATGCGGGCTAGATGCTGCATACTGATCACTATCGAGCTGACAAGACCTACTTTCTCTTGAGAAAACAATGCAAGAACTGACTCTGTGCCCCCCTTCAGTCCTCTTACAAACCCATCTTTTCTATGAATTCACAATACCCTTCACTACTGCACATTTGCAAAGTAGGCTGTATACTGTCTCTGTATACACAGTGTGTGAGAGAGATGCAAAGAAGAAAGGATCAAAGAGGTAGCTATAAGCTGAACATCTGCTTCTGCCCATGATCTGTTTTCCTTGACATTTTCTTATCTCACATGCCTTTCATAAGCTTCAGAACTTTCAAACCAATCCCTCCTGTCTTCCACTGCATTATCCTGTCCTGTGCTAAAAGAATGAATGCAATTTATGTGTATCTAGAAGTTAAGAATCCATGGAAAAGTTGCAGAGGAAATGTGACCACTGTTATAGCCAAAGGGCTAGAACAACACTGATGGAATTGCTGTCTAAATAAGGAGATGTGGTAAGTTTTATGTCTCTATTTGAAATTGTTTATAGCTTTTAATTGGGTTTCTGTAGGAGATGGGTTGGGGCTTAGGACTTTAAGGGAGTCTCTTGTGAGAGGCCACGTGAAGGTCAGCAAAACTTGCCTTATTAAGAAAGAATGAAGAGGAAAAAAAGGCAAAAGGAGCCTGGAGATGCTTTCATTGAAAAGAGCATGCTCAGTTGCACAACTCCATCATGTCTTTTTATCTGGTGAGACAGTGAGTGGCTTCTGTGCTCACTGACTCTATTTCAAATCCTAACCCTAAGATTTCATAGTGGGGCTCACCTAAAAGCCATCAGGATCACTTCTACAGTTTTCCATGAGCTTTGAATTGGACTCTGTCCACATGTATCCAATTAAAGCAGTCACTTTGACTCTTGAGATGTCTTCCTTTCATCCTCTTGCCACAAGAATGATGTTTTCTCAGGATGATAGGATACACACTCTCCATCATCAATGCTAAGAGTAGTGGATGCATAAAAAACCCACTGGCACCAAACAGCTAATACATCAGATTTTGCCATAACTTCACACTGTGTTCAATCCTATTGATGTCAGTTCTGTGCAGTGTTTGGCCCTAGATTTTTCCCACAATGGGATCCAATTCTTCCTGCATGAGAATATGTCTTGGACAAATTGCCATGTCACATGCATTCAAAAGGCCATGATAAACCCTCCATCTTTGCACAGGGCTCCCAGTTACATCAAAGGAATTTCTGCATAAAAACAAGGGTTAAATATGCCTCTAATTTCAGGTTGAATTATACCGTTAAAGCATGGGCTAAAATGAGAGGCAGCAAGGAAGCTGAACCACATTAGGGAGCACATCCAAAGAACTGTGTCTCAGAAAATATGCAATTCTTTATACTACAAGCTTCTGGCACAAGTGGTGAAGAATCTGTGATGTGCCTTTTCAGGGAACAAGCTATCTTCTTTCCTTCCTTCCTTCCAGGCAGCCCCACTGGAATGCAGTTAAGGAGAAGAAATCTGTGATTTAATATGCTCTTTGCCTCTCTTTTCACACTGACTCCAAGCAAAGACTTGTGGGCCTGATCCCCGACTCCCTCACTTCAGCTATCCAGAGGCTGTGAAAAAACAAGGATGCTCTTACCCTCTCTTCTCCCTTCAACTGTATGGGTGCTCCTGAGGTAAACAGTTTAGCTCATGGGGAGAAAACATCCAAAGTTGGTTTAGCAGTGAATATTCTGATGACATATGAGATAATACGGTAGAAATGGCATGCATGTATGTATGTTTCTTGCATGTGTAAGCATGATTACAAAAGTCAAGATGAACTATTATTTGTAAGAGTCTAAGATAATAATTCATTAACAACAGCACAAGGTTCTTAAACCAGAGTAAAATCTGAAATGCAACTTTCATCCAATAATATTACGGAGATACAACTGAGAAGGAGATTCTGCAGGGCCAGTGGATTCGATTAATTTATGAAGGCATCTGACCTGCACTGGGGTATCCTGAGGTCATACATATAAAAAGCAATGCTTCTTTCCATGCTTTTGCTTTTACTAAAACCTCCTTGTATGGCTCATGACAGTTTTAACTTTTCACAAGACACTCACAAATTAGAATCTTCTTCCTTGTGGGCCTGCTAATGGAAATCCCCTCATACAGTTATCAGTCACTGTCATACAATAGCTTCTTGTCTCTAAGTACTTTGATGTTGTACATAAGAGCCGTGGATCAATTACATTCATTTTTCCCATTACCGGGCAAATATTTGGACATTTTCTGTTGAGTTGATTCAAGGCAGAACTAAACCAAAGGAGTTGCATACTGTGCAGGCATTTCTAACCTTCAGAAGCTGAAGGTTTTGTGACCTGGGAGAATTAATAGATGTTTATTCGAGCAGGGTAAATGGAAAAAGACCATTTCTATTTTAAGGAGATAAATGAAAAGCGGGGAAGATGGGGTTTGTTATGACAAAATTGTTCACAAGAGGCATGCTGAAATGAGGAAAGGCAGTTATGTATTTATATTGTAATCCTCATGGAATGTTTGTCAAGAGACACTCGAGTGGCAAAGCACATTAGTAAGAATTGTGGTGTTCCCTCACTTATCAAAACAAACGTTTCCACTAAAGCTAGTCTGTTGAGGTTGTCTCCATTGCAAAGGTCCAAAATACACTTTCCTTCTGCCGTGAAAATCCAGCCCTTTTTCGTTCAGCTGTGATTCCTTGCTCCAAGGAGAGCACATACAGCTATTTCTTCTTGCCTGTTTCAAACAATGGCTGTGAAGTCTTCCACCGCTGTCAGAAACACACTGTGAAAACATTCCACTTGCCAGGATCCTTCTGCAGCACAGAAGGGAGGTGAGCCAGCTGGCATGCCCAGCACGGGCAATCGCAAGTGCTTACCACACTCAGGCATGTTATAAAGCAAGAGTGAACGGATGGCATTCTCCAAACATGGTGCTGCAGCTATTCCTCAGCTGGTAGTGCTCTGCTCAACTTCCTCAAGCTTGCTACTAACTCTTCTGGGAATTTGGGCTCAAACAAGGGTTTCATTGAGCGATGCTTGATTTGGTCATCAATTTTTCGTTAAATCTTTTTTTCAGCAGACAAGACAGATTCCCTGAAACCACTTTTTCCATAATCCAGAAAGGAATTTCTGTGCCTGTGGTATAGAGAAACTCACTGTTAATTCAGCTGTATTACTGCTCTGGTGCTGGGGATCAGAGCGTGGCAGACGTCTGGGAAGACAGAGCAGCAGCTTGTATGGGCTTCAGTCCCAGCTTCCAGAGCCCAAGAGCTGCTGAATGACAGGGGTGCTGAATCCTTAGAAGTAACCCCAAAAGAGGATTCCTCCCCAGGAAGACCATGTGCTAGTCTATGAAGTTTCAGGAAATTCAGATGATGAAATTATTGTCAATATTATCTTATTTGCGTAATGGATTTCGAGCCGTTCAAGGAATTAACGAGTGAATGGATAATGCATCTCACGTTCATTCGCATCTCATATTCATTGCAAAACTGTGCTCAGGATTTTTTTCTGATGGAGTTTTAAAGTTTTTATTTAAACCTTTCTGATATAATGTGAGCTTCCTGCGGAGTATTCCCATCTACTGCGAAGCTGGCACTCAGTCAGAAATCCTTCTTGGAGAAATGACAGGGTTTCAATTGGGCTGTGAAGATTTTCATTAATGTTGTGTCTTTGCAATAGAAAATTAGGCCAATTTGAACCCAGAAAAAGGAACACGACTCAAAACACATGCAATTGGTTTCAAGCCCTTAAACTCTATTTATAAGCCTTGATATGAGATTGTCAGATCTGTCACTTTCAAGTGAATACCTTCTGTCACTTCTTATGTGTTTAAACAGGAGAAGGTACAGTTTAACACTGTTATCTGCTGTGACTGTCAGGAAGGGTATAAATCATAGTTATCTGAAGGCTGATGCTGTTCCATTTGTGTAAATTTGAGTCAGGAGAAATACCACTGCAATCAATGGACTGTACAGTTGTATAGATAGCAGGACAAGGGTGCCCCAAACACATTGTGCTCTGCATGTTTTATCTTCCTGTGCCCATTTTCCTGCCTTCACCTCCTTTTCTTTATTCCTTAAAGAGAAAGACTGCAAAGAACTCCAACTGCAAACGGCCTTATCATAGGGAACCACCCCCAGAGCAGTGTGGCTTTCATTAGGCATTGCCTTGAAACTCTGTGCCAGCACTTGAACTGAGGGCAAGAGAGCTTGGTGCATTATTGCATGAAGCCCATTGTGATTCATAGCTTAAAATGCACTATTGAATTTTCATTCATAGAGCATATGCAATCCCCAAAAATAGGTTAACTCTTTCCATTTATGGCTCAAGCGCTTTGCTGGAGGCATCATCACTCATCGCAATGTCACGTCATGGTTATTTGCCTGCTGGATAGAGGCATTTTAGTTGAAAGTGAAAGTACCAATTGCACTAACTGTAATTATAAGTTTGCAGCATATTGAAGCAAATAGATGTGGTCTGGGACTTAAAAGCACAAATGCTGTGAGGTGCTGAGAACATCTGCTGTGCAACCTCAGCTCCCATCCAGGGTGATGGAAAGCAAACAGGCCTTGTCTTTGTCAGGGGCAGACCACTGACGATTAAACAATTCTAGCCAATATGATCTCATTCTTATTTGTCTGGGATGTTATGAAACACAACACGAAGGAAGTTCAGATGTGGTAGCAGAATACAAAGCACTAACACACCCAGCGTGGTGCTGGAAATGTGTTCCTTTATAATCCTATATTTCCCAGACAAACACTTGTAAACATTGAAGTAAAACAAAACACATTTCCTTTTCATGAAGAAAATGCCTTCAAAACCACAGAATTAACAACACCAGGGAAGGACAATCCCCTGAAGGGCCTGAATCTTGTTTCCAAACCTTGGGCTGAGTTAACTCTGTTCAAGTTGAATTTTATATGATAAAGCATGGAAAGCATTTTTGTTATAAGGGCATAGCATGGTCAAACACACCCTGAACAGATTCTGAAGTGCTACCTCATGATGTGAGCATTCACGCTGATTACAGAGGACATTCCAATGGTGAGGGTGGGAAATGGGACTCAGACATCCTGGGTTTGGTTTCTGGCTTGGCTGCAGGTCTTACTGCACACACGGGAGCAAATCACTTCATCTGGATCGTGGTGTCACAGCTAAAGAAAATCACATTCTTTGAGTCAGAAGCAGGTGGGAAAACTCACCTGCCGCTCCTGTCCCCGCTCAGAAGTAAAGACAGAGCTAAGTAAGTGCTGAGACAATGCAAACTGGCAATATTAAGCTACTTATGCAGTAAAGCAAAAAACAGCGTGGGGAAATTCACCATCTTCAGTTGATTTGCTTGTTGAATCTGATGGTAGACAGGAAATGATGAAATTATTTAACATGCTTTAATGTCAAGGTTGCAAGAAGCTCTTCCTTTAGGCATCTCTCTCATGTTTCTCATGCTCAGGCTGTGTCCAGCTTTCCAGTCAGAAGATTAAAACTGTCATGAGTGAGCATCCCTGGAAATGAGGAGAATTATATAGACAAAAAGCCTAGTTGGGCTTTCACCGTGGTGTGAAAGCATAAGAAATATAACACAGGCCCAGAGCAAAGTCTCTTTGACACTTTTATCTCTGGCAGCAGGTTCAGTCCTATGCCCTTCTGAGTATCTGCTCTTCAGCTACTGCCTACTTTCCATCTTCCAACATGTAGCAACTTTGTGAAGCAGAGGCAGCATGTAAACCTCCACTTATTAATACCTAAAGGAGCATTTGATCTTCATGAATTTGTCTAATCCAGTGATTTCAGGAGTTCCACAGTTCAGGGATGTACTGAAAAAACAAATCACTTCCTTTTTCTATATTTCCTGTTATTGAATAAGGTGGCTCATAATTCCTGTACTGTTGCAAAAATTTTGTATCTTCGTAATTATGAATCCAGATAGTTTTACAACATTACTTATGACAGGGCTTGGAGCAACTTGCTCCAGTGGAAGCTGTTGCTGGCCATGGCAGGGGCTGGAGCTGGATGAGCTTAGGCCCTTTCCAACCCAAACCATTCTGTGATCACTTTTGCAAGTGAAAAGGCATTATCTTTTGGGACTCCTTTATAGAAAACACCTTTGCTTATTCTTGTTCTCATTATCTATACCTTTCACGTTACCCTGACACTGATGTTGGTTTGATCAATCCCAATGACAACTGGTTGGCTGACAATTTCATGTTTGGATTCTTCCAAATCTCCCGTGTGAATGAATACCATCTACTGTTACTGATCTGTTGTGGTACTGATTTGCTCTAAAGCCTTCAACCCTCCAATCTGGGATTTTGCATGGACTCATTCTGTGTAAAGAATGACTTCAGTGTTCCAGACTCCCACCTCATTTACAGCAGGAACTAGCACAAATAATTCATTTAGCTGTTCTATAATGTCTTTATCTTCCTTTGCTGCTTCTTCTCATCCTGCTAACTGTCCAACTGTGCTGTTTCTGATGTATAGACAAAAGGCTTTACTGTTAGCTCTCATTACTTCTGCAAGTTGCTTCCACTAATATTTTTGGCTTGCTTTGCTGTGGTTTAACATTTATTTTGCTGGGGATTACATTCTTCCTCTGTTTTCTTTCTTCAGACTCAGTTTCCATACTTTGGAAGATGTCTTTTCATTTTGAATGGTGCCTGTTACACTGCTGTTTAACTACGCTGGCTGCTTCTGGCTGTGGCCCGTTCAGAGTCCATTTTTACAATGCTGTTGATGACTGGCATATTACTCCTTTAAAAAGTATGCTGGTACTTGCAAATCTTCTTTAATTGCTATTTCCAATTCTCATGGAACTTCCTCATTTTTATGGAATTCCCCAACTATTTCTCAGAAGTATTTTGGGGAACACTTACGTGTTACTAACAAACCAAAGAGTGGTTTTAAATGTTCTCTAAGCACAGAAATCCGAACACAAGCCAAAATAATTCAAGTGCCTAAGGAAAGCTGTCACAAATCCCCTTCTCCATCTGATTCACATTCTAACTCAGACACTAATGTTCCATCAGTGTTATCTTCATAACTTCTCACAAATCTCCATTAGCATCATCGGGGAGGGGGAAGGAGGCAGATATAGAGCCTAATTTTATATATTCACATACTAGAGATAGGGGCACACTGTAAGAATGTTTTAAGAAGTGGGTATTTTTGGTTGCTCCTGCAAGTCCATCCATGTTTCTATGACAGTAAATCTTTGTAAACTCCTTACAAGTGAGGTTCTTTGTCCTCTACAAAAGGATTTAAAGTTATATTTCAGAATACTCAAAGCATAATTTAACTGTGATGCCTGGCGAAATAGAACCATGGGTTTGGTTGTCTGTACTTCACTTGTCATGTAAGATGCAGTAC
Source organism: Forpus xanthops (assembly GCA_032466535.1). NCBI lineage: Eukaryota > Metazoa > Chordata > Aves > Psittaciformes > Psittacidae > Forpus > Forpus xanthops. The sequence continues at coordinate 29,307 of JASSUY010007926.1, read as the reverse complement.
GGTAAACATCCTTCAGCAAAGCTGTGTGAGAAAGCTACAAATTAAGCCTCAACAGGTTCTAACTGCAGCTTCAGCCTTTGGGCAGCACCTTAGGGAAAGCTCACAGTGGTTTTCTGCTTACATGGATCTTCTGCAAGTGATAAATGGAAACACAACACAGTGTAAATGTAAGGAGCACGTATTATTAATGCAGATATGAAAAAGAAGAATGGAATACAAAGGATATCATGTTTGTGTATAAACTGGGCCACAACTGCCATGTCCTTAAATATCCCTTGACTCTTTTGCAGGAATATGACTATGCTTGTGCTGTGCCAAATTTCTTCTCCTCATACCTGTGAATGTAAATGAGGATTCATGAAGCTGTTGCTCTGCATTTCTACCTGATTTAAGTAACAAGTGAAATATTTCTTTTCAGAGGATGTATATGTTTCACAAGCAGGAGAATTGATGTAGACAACATACCACATACATTGAATATGGATGTGTATAAGTGTATAAAAATGCATGTTTAAGGTTGCTTATGCATATATGTTCTATGCACGTAATGGTACACAATAGATGCTCTTTTTTCAAGGGAGTAGGATAACGGCACTCCTGACAGTGGGGGAGATGAGCTGAGTTAGTTCTTTATTTTCCACTCTGAGATACAAATCTCATAAGAAAGGTGATAATTTCTTACAAATAAAAGGAATAAGCAGGGAAGCCTGAGAAAGCAAATGTCATTGTCTGTGACAAATAGTGCAACTCTGTTCAAGGAAAGTGGCTTTTGTGATACTTTCCAAACTGATGTGATTTTTAATCTGTATGAAAGCTGGAGTTGAGTATAAGAACGACTCTGAAGCAAATCTCACAACTCAGAGTGCATTATGGACCTAATCAGTTCTTTTTAAATTAAATTTTCATTCATCTATTCTTTTTTTTAATTTAAAGCATTGCTTGGAAGAGGGAAATCCATTCATAAAGGAGTGTTTTTATCGGAGAATTTCTAATAAACCTAGTTCTGAACTCAGTACAGAGCCCAAAGCGTTGGACCTTGAAATCACTGCTCTGAAATGATCTGGGGAAAGCTGATGCTATCCTTCCTGTTTGTCAGAGATAATCAGGTTTGGGGTAATCAAAAATTGCTTTAAAGCCTTCAGTTTTAAACATTTCACATCTCGGGGTTTGTTTCTCACAATAATTCTGAAGCAGCTTTTTGTTAAATAAAACAGCAAAGGCAGAAAGACATGTATGTTTAGCCAGAGCCACACTTTGTCATTTTATCATACAAACCATGTCAGCTGGCGGCAGCGTGAGTAATCTAAGCTTCAAACAATATCACTCTGCAGATAAATCAATGAACACAGACAGAAACAAGCTAAGTCTATTTCAGACAGCCTAATGATCAGTAGTTTCTTCTAATAGCTTGTCAGATTTCAACCTGTCAAGCCCGAAGATTTAGGGACACTGATTCACTGGAGATTTCCTGATTGCATTCCTGCTGGGCTATCTATGAATCACAATAGGAGACTCCTAGGGAAAGGGGAGAAAATGGATCTCCTTCAGGCCTTTATGAGGCACAGGTTATTGTCATGCCTCAACTAAATCCTAATTACTCTGGTTAACAATGCAAGCCTGTCACTGCTCATGCATAACAGTGAAAAAGTTTGCAGTAATGAGGGTGAAATCCTGCCCCTTCTGCTCTGGCCTTCACACGTGCCTCCATGGGGCTTTGTCCATCCCTGCGTGCCATTCACCCAGCTGCTGTTTCCAAAATAACCTTACCAGGGAGAGCCCCATCTGCAATTCAGACCGGGCCTGAACGTACTGCAGGGGATCACAAGATGGGCTGCAGGATTTAAAACATATGGGAAGTTAGGGGTCTGCATATCAGAGCTCTTCCTTCTTCATCCTAACTTTCCTCTTAAAGTCAAAGGTCTGTGTTAGGTTGCTACTGAAATGTAATGCCATTTTTATGTATTTTAGGATGCTATCATCTCTCTCAGAGCCTTGTCACTGCTTACAGGTTAAACATCTCTGAGGTATAATGGAAATAATACTTCAGGCAGGTGTTTGCAGCAGCCTATGCACATCTACTGAGGAAGAAATGTCCAACAGTTCAGTGAGAGGTATAGCATTGCTTTCAAGGGCTAAAAAAAACAACAGGGGAAAAAAAAACCAGCTTTTAAAATAGAGGAAAGACTTTATTTCTAGGCAAAAAGTCTATTTCGAGATGCTTATCCTGGGCAGTGGATTGCAGTCATCTCTACTGCTTTGCTAATGTTCAACGCTTGCCCTCTCATCTGTTAACTCTGTGGTCTAATCCTGCCATCATTAAAACTGACTTAAGAATTCTCTAAGGAAGGCCTGGTGCCACTGGAATTCCCAGCCAATGTCCGGTTAGCTTCAGTGGCTGGGTCCAGTGCTGGGAAGATAGGGTCATGGTGCCCAGGGGATGCAGGGAGCAGAGGTTGTGTCCTCACACAGAATTCAGCTGTGACCAGAGTGTGACAGTGAACCTAGGAAACCAGTGTAGACTTGAACAGTAACAATTAATATCACTGCCACTGGTTTAGGGTGGAGAAGTGCTCCTCCACCTCTGACCAGGATGCCTTGGCTCCTGCAAACTTCCTAGCACCTCACAGGATTAGCCCATGCTGGCTCCATGCCGATGTATAATGCACTTTGTACCCTTCACCTCCAGGCAGATACACACTAAACAGAAAGTGATGGAGTGCAGCAATTAAGCCTACAAAATGGAATCATGGAATCAACTCTTTGCTTTTTTATTTCCCATTGTAAAGGACTTCTCCTGGAGCTGCTGAATGCCTTTGTGCCACATCCCTCAGCTGCGGGTGCAGGACACTGAGAGAAGGTTTTGTCCTGGAAAAGCAGAAAGTGCCACTTCTTCGGTGAATATTTGCATGTTCTCTCCTTCTGCCTCTCGGTGTTTCTTTGCCCTCTCAGATTTGGGTTTATCCGGTAACCAATTGAAGAGACATTTGATTCACCTGGTTTAAAAGGAAATTCCAAGTTTGAACAAAAGAAAACAAAACATGGTCATGATGTGCTTTGAGCACACAGAGCTGTTTGCCTCCCAGAGCATCAGGCTGCTGTCATTTCAGTCCCCGGGCAGCCTGTCCAGCTGGTGGTCCCTGCCCCTTCCTGGGATGCTGGAATCCCATGTCCTCAGTGCTAAAAGCTGCAGGCAGGCACCCCAGCCTGGCCTGTTGTGTTGGGTGTTTGGGAGCGCTGTTTCATTCCAGAACAAAATGAAATGTTGACAACCTGGAATTTCCTACAAAACAGATGTTTCCTTTCCTGGCCAGCTCTAGCATACACACACACACACACGTATGTGCAGAATTATTAACTGCTATGTAATGACACCAGACTATATGCCCACTTCCACTGTGTGGTATGGAGGGAATCCAGCCATCAAAACCCCTGTGTTAGAGCAGCCACTAGTGAAGCCCTGGAGCCTGGAAAGCAGTCAGGAAGCATAACTCCCTCTTCATGGAGCAGCCCTTGTGCAATGCCATAGTGTGAGGCATCTGCTGTAGAGGAAGGGAGAGCTGCATGTCTGAGGAGCCTGGACACAGCAGACTGTTCCTTGCAGAACAAAGCACAAGGAAAACATCCATCCCTGTTTGGATCAGCAGTGATGAGTCTGTCTCCATCCCCAGGGAGTCCTTTTCCCCTTTTTTTTCTGTTTTAGTTTACAGCAGCAGTTGCGAGGTGCCAAAAGCTATCAGAAAGTCTGTGTTACATCAGGCAAATTAAGTGTACTGACCCTCTGAGCTAGCCCACAGGGAAGAGCAACAGGAGGGAGATTGCAGAGGAAGATAGGACTACTTAAGTAGCAATTCATTGTGAACCACTTTTCTAAGCTGTTGATAGAAGCATTAAGTGTGAGAGAGGAAGGGGACTTATCTTCTTGCCCAAGCAGAACCCTAATGACTCCATAATGACTGCTAAATAAGGTTGCCAGTAATCTCCATTTAATTATACGGCTCTAGTATGTCCTAAAAAGGAAAGAAAGCACAAAAGGCTCCAGCAGTCCTATGGTTCCCAGTAGTACTTAGCTTGGGACTTACAGAGGTACATGGGGATTTATCCACATGTGAAATTCATGTGGATACATGGAGTTATTGCCTGGAAGATGATTCACTTCCCATCCTTCATCTCATCTCATGTGAAAGAAGTTTGCTCAGCTCTTGATGCAGCCGTCAGTAAATGCTGGGTCTGTTGTAGCTTGTGAGCATCCAGGTAGGCTCTCCTCAAGACAGAAACACATGTGGTTTCACAAATATACTTAGGAGGGCTCTTCAGAAGCATTTTCTCTTTGAGCAGAGGGGACTACAAAAGAAGGGCTTTTAATGAACACAGCACCGCTTCATGTGAAGGTTTGAGGGGTATTTTTCAGACAGACGCCTATTGTAAGAGCCGGTGACTTACACAATGGCCTTTTGAAAAGCCTGAAAATATGAATTCCCTCTTTATCATCATTAATATTTTTACAGATGCTGAAAGTCTGAAAATAGAACAGTCTTTGAAATAGCAGCTGAACAGTACACTACGAATGCGACAGGCTAAGGAGAGGATTTCACTTAAGCACAAAAGTCCATTTTTGGCTCGTATTCCAAAGCTTTCCTAACCCTCATTTCACTAAAATGGTTCTTCGTGCACAGCCCGGATTGTGGCCAATGCAAACACTGGTTTCATCTGGAATATTCAGCAAGGTAATTGATAAAAAACACGGCATAATAGGTGAAGGCTCTGTCATTTGACTTCCCCACCAGCTCAGCAGACTTTCTTATTACAAATAAGACAAATTAGAGAAACACAAAAAAACAGATTTCCACTTACTGTGTGGCGAGAGAGCCAAATTCTGGATTTGGGGATTAAATGCTAATGTGCAAGGCAGCAAGGCAAGAATGAAGAGCAGCTCCAGAACCGTGTGTTTATGGAAACACAGTGTGATTTCAACCATCAGCTAGCGCACGTTTCAGCCTAGCCATGTGTGTTAAACATGCTGCCCTCAAAGCTCCAGCTGACGGACTCTGCTGGCTGCTCTTTGAGGTAAGTTTGCAGATATTCCCTATCCTACCCCTCACTTGGACACACAGTGCAGAAGCAGTAGAAGTGCAGGTGTGAAAATCCACAAACCAGAGGTTTACCTTAGATTAGGTGGGAGTTATATTATTAAGGGAAGGAGGGGTTTGCTGAGTAACAGTCAGAGGATTGCTATGTGTCAGCATCTTATAAATGTGATGCTAAGAACTGATTCCACAATGGGGGAGAGGTGCAGAAAGGCAGTGAAGGAGCAGAACTGCCTGCAGGAACCTTTCCTATGCTTCCAGGGCCACAGCTAATGGTCCCCACCTCAGAAGGGTATGACAACAGTGCCAGACACTACACCTGATTATAGCAGAGAACTAACAGCTTTACAGAAGCACTAGTAAAAGAGGCACAGTCACATCTACTCATCTCATTACAAATACTGGTCAGTTGACACACTGGAGGGAAGGGAAGAGGTGCCAATGCCAACTTCATCAAGTTGAACAAAGCCAAGTGCAAGGTCCTGCCCCTGTGCTGGGGCAATCCCAGGCACAGCTACAGCTTAGGCAGAGCAAGGATTCAGAGCAGCCTGAGGAGAAGCACTTGGAGGTGTTGGGTGGTGAGAACCGTACTAAGACAGACTGAGAACATTGGGGCTGTTCAGCCTGGAGAAGAGAAGCTGCGTGGAGACCTCAGGGCAGCTTCCAGTGTCTGAAGGGGACTACAAGGATGCTGGAGAGGGACTTCATCAGGGACTGCAGCGATAGGACAAGGGGTGATGGGTTCAAAGTGATACAGGGCAAGTTCAGGTTAGATCTAAGGCAGAAGCTCTTCCCTGTGAGGGTGCTGAGCACAGGGTGCCCAGAGAAGCTGTGGCTGCCCCATCCCTGCAGTGTTCAAGGCCAGGTTGGACACAGGGCTTGGAGCAACCTGCTCTATGGAAGGTGTCCCTGGCCATGGCAGGGGTTGGAACTGGGTTGTCTTAAGGTCCTTTCCAGCCCAAACCCGTCTGGGATTCTGTAACACAGCACAGAAACCTGAAGGAGCTCAAGCCACAGTGGGTGACAAGCTCCTGCAGCATGGAGCCAACCTCTCAGTTTCCCTTGCAGAGTCCCCTGGAAAAGGGCAAGCAGGCAGCAGGCTCTTTCCCAGCACCCTCCTTTTCCTGTGCAATGGAGACACAGCAGAGAAACAAATGCAAGCCGAAGGAGATGCCAAGAGAAGCTGAGTTCATGATAGAACACAAGCCCCAAAAGGCAATGGGAAATGAGGAAAGGCTTTGAATTCCTCCAGTGGAAAATATTAGAGCGTGCACACAGTCTGCAATCTCCTGCAAGCAGCAGCCATTCCTCTTTTCCTAGCCTCATGTTTTTCCATTAAAAAACACATTAAAACTGGCCAGTTGATGTGGTTCAGCTCCTGAACTGGCTTTTCTAGAGGTAATGCTTCCTGCCTGAGGATGCTTCTGGCTGGATGGGCTTCCTGGCTGAGATTTTCAAAGTCACCTGGGGAACCTGCATGTTCACACATGGAATTTAGGCAGGAGCCGTCGTCTGAACCCCAGGAGCAGATGTGGAATGGTCTTATTGCTTAAACCCTCTCTATTCACATGCTCTGTTTGCTGCATCGTTTATAAGTCTCTGCTGGTTTGTCCCTCTCAGTTCTTCTCTCCACTCAGACTCCTCACATCCTGTTCCTTACTGGTTTTTTCCTCTTTTTTTCCTGTAGCTACAGCTTTCTCTGTGTCTTGGCCTTCCCTGTGTCCCCAGCTGCTTGCTTTCTCCACTGTCACCCCTTTTGTATCATCAGTCTGCCCCGTCTGGTCACTTGCCCCAGAAACAAAAGCTGAACCAGTGGCTTTGAACACTGGCACATGCACCAGGTTGTCTCACAGGGTCCCACTGCTGACATCTGCAGTGTGCTGCAAAGGCAGCTCCTGCCTTTACTTTGCATCTTTAGACACCTGAATTCCCAGGAATGCTCTGTGTGCATCCCTCTGTATGCAAGTGTTGGCATTCGTACCCACTCTGTGCCACTGATTTAGAGATTCCTCTCCTGTATCTGATTGTTTGTGTGGTAAAATTGGAGGGCACAAGCAGCCCCTTTTCCATACAGGCTTCAACTGTTCTCAGGCATGCAGCTGTGTCTTTAATACTGTTCAGAGTCTGGAACACAAGCGTACTGAAACCAGTGAAAATCAGGTAGCGGAATGCACTTGTGCTTCATAATTCAGAAGAAAACCATGCACCGATGTTGAGCCATGCAAGATGTGATCAATCCATTGGGCTCCACAGGCACAAACCCCATCACTAGATGTAAAAATATCTCAAGATGCATAGTTCTAGATTGACTTTTTATGTAAAAGGAGACAATGAATGTGTCTCACTATATACCTGAGAGATTCAACATTTGAATTCTACGTTTTAGCCTAACTCCCAAGCAACTACATGGCTTCTTACCTTAAAGCATTTAGGTCCTTTGAGGTCAGGGTGCCTTTTTGGAGTTTGAGCCTCATAAGGGGCAAGAGCTGAAGAAGCCACACACTTCCATGGGTAGTCAGGGCTCTGGTAGCTAAGCCCTTGGGTTTAGGTTTTGAATGACCAGAATATGTTGTCAGTGCAGTGGATCACAAGTTTCTGTCATTGGAATAGTATAGCAGAGGATGGCAGTGGCTGCAGCAGAAGGAAAACGAATAGGTCTGGCTGAGATTTATGAGCCCATCTCATTGAGAGTAAATTGGTGGTGTAGACTCTAATGAAAACTAGGTGTGAGGAGCGGCTTAATTTGACAGCATGAAAATTTGTCCCCTGCTGGCAAACAAATCTACTTTTTCTATTAAGAAAAAAATCACTGGTTAAAAACCTGGATGAGCTCCCATCCAAGCCATCAGAAAAGTCAGTCCAGTTAAAAACCTGGATGAGCTCCCATCCAAGCCATCAGAAAAGTCAGTCCAGTTAAAAACCTGGATGAACTCCCATCCAAGCCATCAGATCATCATCATCCAGGTACTGGAACCATGCTAGGAAAAATATTATTTCATATTCTTTTCTTCCCAACTCAGTCTCTGGCCTCTTTCCACCAGGAGAGGGAAGGCCTCCCTCTGAGAGGAATGGCAGCAAGCCCTCGGTGACTTTTTTGCATCTTTTTAAGGATTTCTTGATATAATTCCTTTTTTTTGGTGCTATTTCATGTGTCTCCCTCAGGAGGAGATGCCCATCTAGACTGGTTCATTAAGGATTTCCTGGAAATGCCCTGGGATTTCTGGTAATAGTCTGCTTTGCCTACTAATGAGGGAGATGTGTCTGTACAATAGGAAACAGAGCATATGACTTTTTGAAGCTATTTCGTTTACTATGCTCTTAGAACTGAGCCAAAATCACTTACATACAAGCACTGGATTCTGGATAAAAGTGATTTTATTCAGGGCTAGGCATTTACAGAGGGAAATTCCTCTGGAATAATAAATTATACCAGAAGAGATATAGAGGAATTGTTATTTCTGGAGAAGCAGCATTTCAAAGTTCCCTCTGTGGATTCACACTTAATACACATGATAGAGGGGGAAGCTATTTTGTGGTCTGGAGAAGGAGAAGTTTTAAAACATGATAAAGTGCAGGACTAATGAACCACTGAGATCTGCAGTGTCTCTTGCCTCTTTATATCTCCCATATCACTAAACACACTACAACAAAACTTCATGCGCAGGGACCAATGAATAAAGACATAAAATGCATCATTATGGTATACTCTAAGGCCATTTTAAAGTTCTTTTTGTTGATATAAAATAATATGGGCTACCTAGGACTATAACCAGACTTCATGGATAAATGTAATGCAGATGAATCAAAGGTTTACAGGGGAGAGATCTCATGGTCTCTACTTTGCTGATGCTTGTGAGAAAGAGACCTGGTTATTAGTGCAATTCAGGATACCGCTCTGACGAGGATGCTCTCCTAGTGATGCTAAGATTGATTTTTTCCCTCAGATTCCTACAAAAGCTCCGGTTCTCTTTAGATCCCAGATGAAATGCTAAAGCCCAGCATTTCCCCTTCCTCCTTTCTACACCCCATTTCCAGCTACATGCACAGCCTGCACCATGCTGTTCTGCCCCGGGGGCCTCCAGCACACTCAGCCAGCTACACTGCTGTGGAAGAATCAGACTGAGCTCCTTCAGAAAGCCCTTACCTATTATCTGAGCGAAGTCTCCTTGAATACGGGAGTGATTAGTGCCCTTCCCACACGGGACATTGGACAATTTAACCCCAAACACGAAAGATGAAACAGAACAAACAGCATAACCCAGTCAGGACCCAGGTCTCCCAGTTTCTGGCGCCACCACACTCTCTCAGCCTGCCTGCATGAAAATCCAATCTTCTCAAGCAACTATTTCTGTTTGCCAGGCTCCTAATGGGCACCCATTATAGTGCCCAGGTCCCCATCAGAACCAAACATGCTTTAAAAACCTTAAAAATGCTTTAACATTTAAAAACTGTTCATAGGACATTCATGCAGAATGCTGAGAAAGGAGGACCTATTATTCTGTAGCATTTCAATTGATGTCACAGCTGCCATCCCTACTCTCATGCTTAGGAACATCTCAGATCTCTGAAAATCATGAGATTTCAAAACATTTAGTTAGCATTAACTTCTTCCTCTTTGTATCCTGCCTTTAAAATCCATTTCAGGTCACATCATAAAGCACTTGTCCTCTTGTAAGGCTAGAAATGCAGCCTTCCAAAGCAAGAAGTCTGGGATTCCCAGATAATCATTTGAGAATAGGAACTAAGGATCTACTTGGGAGATTCACAATAAAATCCTGAGAGCAGGCAACATTGTCAATGTGATTGTTATTGCAATTAATGAGAGTTTCAGGAACACATAGAGAAGATAATAGTTCCTCTGTGTGCAAAGTCTTTCTCCCATAAAACTGCTATGGAGCTTAGCCTGGCTTGTAGCTGCCAACATGAATTAGTCAAGAACAATTCATGTCAAACAATCCCTATTTCCTCTCTAGTAAGGCAAGAAATTTTGTGGGCAGAGGAGCAGCATCAGATGCTATAACTCAACCTCAGAAGGTTTTTTATATTGTCTCAGGTGACATTACCATAAGCAAATTAAGGGAAACAAAATAAGAGTTGATCCAAGACAGATGCTTTTAAGATTCAAACCCATTGTAGAGAATCTGCTGAAAAAACATACTTAAAAAGAAATGAGCAGAGGCTTATTGTCAGACCACAAGGCTGTATAATGTGGCATTTCTGAGGCATCCCTCCTGGGCCAGTTTAATATTTCCATTAGCAAAATTGCTTCTTATATTTTCAAGCAATGGGAAAGCTTAGAGGGGCTTCAGGCACAGTGAAGAAGACAACGCTTCAGAATGACAGAGGAAGGGGTCAAATGGTCTGAAAACATAATAGTAGAATTTAACCATAAAAAAAAAAAAAAAACAACCAACACATAAAATAGTAGAATGTGATTTAATACACACAATGGCAAGGCTCTAAACAGTGAGGAATAACCAATCGCATCAATTCAGAACTGGTAATGTTCTTCTGCAGAAAAGGCTTTGGGCATAAGAGTGGTTTACAACCTAGGTATGATACCATGCATTGTCTTTACATCACATTGCATTGTATAAACTCTTTTGTTGGAAACAAGTGACCATCCTCCTGACTAGTGCTGTCAAAACTATAAGGGAAGTTCTGTTCCAAGTTTTAGGCACTGGATTTCAAGGTAGAGGTAAACCCATCGAAAGACAGAAATAAAGAGAGATTATAATCATCTTCACATCTATACAAGGTAGCAGAAGTCTCACAATGACCAGGACAGAAACAAAATGACTCTAAGTAATAACAGTGTAGATGTGGGTTAGTCTTCAGCTGTAGGATGATTTCCAGCAAAGATCAACAACTTTTATAAGAGTGATGATGAGACAAGCTAATGAAAGAAATTACCTCTTTAACTATCAAATAAAATCATCTCATCGTGTAGGGTGCCATTCCTGCTGAAAGTTGATCGAATGAATAAGTTCATGTCACATCAAGTGCAAACTACACCAGGAAGTTGATCAAATGAATAAGTTCATGTCACATCAAGTGCAAACTACACCATGAAGCTTTTGTAGAGCAGTTCAAGTTTGCAAGTTAAAAATATAGATGATGCAGAGGTGCAGGTTAGGGAGCAAGTGCCTTTTAGTATTTGTTAATAATGGGCCAGAAAAGCTGAGTATCTAGACTATTCTGTTTCCTGCTATTTGATGTCACTTATTGCTTCAGGTTTTCTCTGCTAGGCACTGGCTGAAATGAGCTGAGTGGTTATTTGTGGCACCGGAGACAAAGACATAAATAACTGAACTAATGTAGGCTGATCCGTGGGGAGAATTTAACTGTAGTTATCCTGTTAAATACCTTTATGTTGTTTGGTATTTTTCAGTGTCTTTTTCCATAGAAATGCCCTAAAATACACCTGTGCAGAATTTCAGCCTGTAAGTCTGAGGGTCCGGAAAATGGAAAAGAAATTCAAACAAGTTTACCCAAAACCCCCTCACAGCCAAAGCTGGATTATTCTCATTTTCTTAGATAACCAAAACCAGAAACACATGTCAAATAAACCAATAAATCAGATGTTTTATACAAGAGGTACATAATCCTTTTTCTCCATTTCACTTGTCACTTCAGGTGTTTGATGGCTACACTTTCAACTAAACACACTGAAGAGCTGAGTGGGTTGCAAGAGGATGAAAATCTCATTGGACTTGTTCCTAGTGTTCCCCGTTTCTCAGAAATCTAAAGAGTTGACAAGGAAATTAAGAAGTTAATTGAATCTGCTTGTTGTAACAATAGCCAAAGGCAAAGAAGATGTGCTGATGTCAGATAATAACCTTTCCTTTCTTTCCTTGTCCTGAAAGGTGATATACGTTAGAACTAATGCCCCTTGGCACAAGAGTTTGCTGGAATGTACTGCTTTAGCATGGATCAGTGATCTTAAAGCTTTCCAAAGTGGGTGCAAATGTCAGTCCACTGAGTAATGAGCACCAGGGAGGATTGTTCCCTATAGGATCTGTCTAAATAAATACGAAACTATCAGCTGTCAGTCTGCAAATAGGGTCAAAGGCTATTGGTTTTTCTTTTTATCTGATTGCTTGTTTGTCAAGCATACAAAACAATGCATAAAAAATAAGGAAATGAGGAAATACTGGCCAGCATATGGCAGAGCTCTATGGGACTGATCAATGTGCCTGAACAGTCATGTGGTAGTCATGGAAATCACTTTCTTTCCCAGGCAGAAAACACCTCGGTTTGGTGCACTGTGGCTATGCACTTGCACCAGTATTTGGACTGAGGGTGTTTTCCAGGAAGTATTTTGGGAGGCTTTGAGAAGTGAGGTCTGTGTAAGTGAGTGACTGCTCATTTCTCATGAGGAGCAAATTACTCCATGGCAAAGTGCTGGGTTTGGGGATTTTCTGATCTTGTGATCTGCAGACCCACAGAAGTCTATGCACTATTTCTACACTCTTAAGTCTGTGACAAAGTGAGCAAGAACTTGCACACAGGCTTAAATGAAAAATGCCAAACCTTCACAGTATGAATGCTAGAGGTGGCAGAAGCTGAAAGTGTTTGAAAATCACTCAAACAGCAATCAAATGGTTTGCAAAAAAATAGAGAGGTTGAGATGTACTCACTGAGGAGCAAATTCACCTTCTGCTACCTTCAATGAGAGCTTAAATGGCTCCCTGGTTCAAAGCCCGTTGGACTGAGTGTGAGTCATTCACAGACTTCAATGGGTCTGACTGTGCTTGAATAGCAAAGCCATTTTATGCAATATCAATTTGTTTGTAAGTAATTCGTGTGTGGAAGAGGAGCTAAGTTCATCAGATAAATATTTTGCTGTAAATAATTTGCCCTAAGTCCAGTGCTTACCTAATTTCCCTCAAAACTTCTGTATAATCTCTGCAAACCAACACTGTAAACTAAATGGAGTACAACTGAATTCCAGTATTGCATGAAGCTCTTTTTGAAGGTTTTATATGCTACATACACACTAGATTCATATTTAAACCAGCTGTTTAACATATGAGGATTTTACTACTTAGTTTTACTTCTACTATTTTTCCATTAATAAATTCACCATATATCCTGGCTTACAAACAGACCCAACCAGACCCAAATGTTCTAAATACACTGTCAGTTCATTAATAAACGATAATAAAGAAAAAGTGCAGGCTTTTGATTCATACTAGCTGAAAAGATACAAGAGAAACAGACTGATAGCATCCGATTGCACAGACCACAGGACCAAAACCATGTAAACCTTCACCTGGCAGAAATAAACTGAAGAAATCACGTGTTTTAAAGCAAGCTTGAAGAAGATTCCAGAAGAAAGTAATTAGTGGCACATCTTTTGCTAGTTTGGGTCTTGCTGTGTTCTCCAGGTAAGGCAATGCCTACCTATTTCCTAAACCAAAAGCACACGTAGGATTTTCAAGCGTACATAGGGATCACCTTGGCTTTACAGCAACCATCTGCACAATGTCTCCACTCAAACATCTAAAACTGAAGGCACAGAAAGGTCCTTCTCTTTTAAGAAGCTCTGGGTCATAAAAAAGGCTGCTTTCAGATTCATTGTTAATATCAACCCTAACAACCAAACTTTATACAGCTCAGAGAACCTGTGAGCCTTCCCTGCCAGCACAGATACACTCGCCCTTTTTACTTGGACTCAATGGCAAGCTGTGCTGCAGGTCTGCTCCGAGTGGAGATGACAAACAGATGAGTTCCCACACTTGTATGCACTTGGGTTCTTTTAGGCAATTCTAAATGAATTCAGAGGTCACTGGAAAAGTGAACCCTGACAGGACGGAATGCTTAAATTACAAGGAAAAAAGCAAACAAACTTGACCCCCACTCTTCGTGATGGCTCTGACAGTGCTGAAATGAAAAGAAAAAAAAAAAACATGGAAAAAGAAGAAATTCCAGAAGGTTTCATAGGAAAAAGCATTGCATTGTGCTATATAGTATTATATCCTTATAGCCAAAAGTCTGTAACACAGCACTGCACCAGCTACTAAGAAGGAGAAAACTGACTGGTACTGCTGAACCCAGGACACTGTGAAACGGAGATTAAAACTCACTGTGTCTTTTGCTTTTCCTGATTCTCCTCTCCTCCTAAAAATTCATGGGCTCAGGACAAACGTGGTGCACGCTAAGCATTCCAATTGCTTTTGAAAGGAGTGTTTTGCTAGTGGAAAATGTGCTGCCTCTTTGATTGCAAATGTAGCTGATTGTGAGGAGAATGAAAGGATGACCTATGACATGACCTGCCAGCGCAATAAGGTCATTTTTTTTCCCCCTTCCTCACACAAAAGATAAGAGGCTGACTGCTTACAAAGTGTTCTGGCAAATGGACAAATTAGGACTGCCTGGACTCCCGCTTTTGTCAGGCAAGTTATTCCAAGTGAAGATAAGTGAAAGTTTGAGATGTTTGGAGGAGGAGGCAGCCTGTGAGCTTTCATTCCTTCCCCACGTGGATGGATGGATGGTGAAGAAAGAGAGCTGTGTAAAACTGGCTGGCCCAGGAGCTTCAGGTTTCCAACGTGAAGCTTCTGTAGCTGAGCGGTAGAGAGGAGGAGGACAGGGTGCTGTGCAGGTGCAGTGCTGGATGGCACCCACTCAGGACAGCAAACCTCAGTGTGACTCCCATATAGGCCATTTGTGTTCCGTGAGGTACCGCGCAAGAACAGGCAGGCAAAATCCTCCTCTGAGGTGCTGAGCCAGATCCTGGGTAAAATTCATGCAGCTGCATTGCTGTCCAAGGATTCATGTTTTGAATGAAGAGCTTTCTTTAGCACTTCACAGAGATTGGGGCTACATTGAGAGATAAGCAAGAGGTAAACCTGAAGGTAGCTCCTAAGGAAGTACACACACCGATCTTTTCTTTTTATTACTTTTCTCAGGAATCAACTTGAGCATATAAATGAACTTCTTAGCCCTGTCAAAATCAAATACGTGGCACAGAATAAGCAATGAGAACAATTCTGCCCCCCTCACACAGTTCCCATTCTCTTTTGATGGAAACTGTTGGAAAATTCAGTTTGCTTATCTGTCAAGCCAAGTCTTCTTCTGTGACCAGAGCAATGAGGATAGATAGAGAATCTGGAGATCATTTCCCTCAACACTGTCTTGGACATGCTGATATTACCATGATGTTGTAGAGCAACCATACCTCCTATGTCATGATTATATCATTAAAATATGTGGGCATATCTGCACAGTGATTCGCCATTAGGTTAAAATGAGTAAAGTCAAACAGAAACTTTTATTGCCCCTTGTTTTAGAATATAACAGAAAATACTTGACATCTGGTATCTTTTAATGGCATCTGGAGCTGTGTCTAAGCAGATACTGCAAATGCAGTTTCTTCAGTTGCATTTGAATTTCAATATGAGTTATTTCAGCAGAGGCACAAACTTTGCATTTTAGAGCTAGTTAAACTTACAAACCAGGAAGAAAGACATCTCTAAAGCTCCTTTGGTTAAAATCAGTGTCTCTATATTGTACACACTTTGATCTCTGAACAAAGAGGAACCTCAGCTTAGAGGCAGGGTTGGGAGGGAAAACTGAGGAAATAAAACATTCTTTGGAAGGGGCCATCAGGTGCCATTCAACCCCGGAGTGGGACACTTCCTGCTACCTTTTGGGGCTCAGTTTTGATTTGTAGCTTGCTATTGTTTTTTCTTTCAGGGTGTAAAAAACTTGCCAGCAGCTTCTGGCTTGTTTCAGAAGAGCCATTCCACCATTCCACAGCCTCCCCTAGGCATCTTCTATCCTCCAGCAATCATTTGGAGAGCCTCCAACCACTGGTGTGGAGCTGCCCCTGACAGACACAGAATTACACGGGTTAGGGTTCACTGTCAAAGAGAGCTCACACGTTCAATAGGCCTTGTAGCTGGTGCATAGACGTGGTCTTGCACTCTCAGATATCTGTGCTGTCTTCAGTGTAACTGGTTATGTGAATTATGTGAATAAAAGTTCACACAATCTGTCTCATGAGGAGCACACGAGGGGTTTTGGTAGTTAATTCCAGCTCTGCAGAGACTGTCATAGCTTAGTAATCAGCAATTAGTTTGGATACACTATCAAATTCATAAAGCTACTCTGTTTTGGTCACTAGAAGGGACACAGATCTATGTACTTACCACCTCTCAGCTACTGCATAGCGTCAATGTTCTCAAACTGATGGAACCGAAGGCAGAGAAACCAAAATTGATAATCATTGATTTTTAATCTACATTGTGTGAGTTTGCAAGTGGGAGAGTCTTGAGACAGGCATGGCCAGCAACCAACAGCTACTGCAGGTCTGCTGCCAGGCAGTGATTCATTAAGCTGCTATAACTCAGCTGTCTGTCTGAACCCACCACATTCAGTTAATGAACAGCCAGTGATTTTCTTTAGCCATGCTGAGATTTCTATTAGAAGCATGCCATTTGGGGTTTCGAACATGGCTGCTGGGCTTTGGGAGAAGAGGAGGAAGTTCTTTTTCTCATGCATAGAGGAAGATCAAGGTTAAGAGTTTCTTCTTGTTTTCCTGATTAATGTCAAATGGCTCCCACACTCAGTTTCCAAAAGGCATTTATCCTTCAGCTCATTGCAGATGCTGTTACTATTTAGCATGGAAGACAACAAGTTCCAGGAGCACCTTGACTCTGTGTTCTAGCTGCCCAAATATCGCTAACCCACTGAGTGCAAAGTAAGGGCTTTAGAACATTTAACATGTGGCGACAGAACTGAATATTTGCAAAGATATTGGTGCACTGCAAGAACATCAACAGCAATAGGATAAGTTGTATCTCTACTCACTGGGCCGAATTCTGCTGCCTGTTTTCAATGCAGTTACTCCAGTGAAATCAGCTGAGTGACTCCAGATTTATATTCATGTAATGGAAAGCAGAATCTGACTCACCATATGGAATCCATTTGGAAAGAAGTCTAGTTGTAAGTTTTATCTACAGCTTATTGAATTGTTTCTTATTTCTATTTTTCTTGGTTTCGTTGCAGGTTGATAAGCAATCTGAATGCCTGCTCAGGCCTAAAGTTATTATTAAACATCTGATAGTAAAGGTACCTAGAGAAATTGATCGACTATCCTATTTCCAAAACACCGTCCAAGTTTCTTTTTGTTGTTACCACACAGAACTCTGACCCAAATCATCATCAGCCAGAAGGGAAAGCACAAGAGTATAAGTTACAAAAGAGCATTTACCACTTGAATAACCTATTCAAGACCTGCTGTATGTTTATACAATCATGGTTGTTGTAGAATAGGAGGAATTCTGCTCCTCGGGCAGAATACTCCACAGCCCTAAAACAATGGGTTCCCGAGCACTGCTCCTGGGGGTTCCACACATCCGGATTTCTTCCATAACTACAGCACCAGGTTTGCCACAGACTCTGTGCCCATCATGCAGGTTATTACCACAGACAGCTTGGGCTGACAAACTGATGTGGCTCCCATCTTACTGAGGAGGCTCTCAAGCACCCAAAGAGAAACGCTGTGACACTAAATGTCAGCTGGATTGCCCCATCAGGGATGTCTATACTGGGGTTTTCTCTTTTTAGTACCTTTGGGAACAGATATAAAAGCAAAGATCTGTGAAATTCTGAGCAAATCAATGGGCACAAGACTTGCGCTGCCTGTTCCAGTGGAAGACCTGGGATGCAGCTCATGGCAGTGTTTGAGCCTGAACTTTCTTTTCCTGAGAAAGAATATGCATCCCTGGAAAATAATTCTGAGCCCATGAGGTTAAAATCCAGTTAAATATTTCATTAATTCCTTGTTAAAAAACAGGGATGTCACGCTTTAATTTGGAAGGTGGAATTGATCCTAAAACATTATGTTTGGGGTTGAGCTATAATCTTCAGTTATGTGGGGGTTTTGAATGAAATAAAGGAGCAGATGCATTCGGTAATGCAACCTATTGGCCCATACCTAAATGTTCAATAATATCCTATTTGGAGCTTGCTGTCTTAGTGTTTGATGCACTTGTTATCATAACATCAAAGCAAAGTGATCTTCCTTACACAAGTAAACAAGAACATGGTAAATAGTTTACAACTAGCAGTGTAATCTCCTACAGGGTTAAAAGAGAAAAGTAAGCTCTCTTCAGCACAACTCTAGATTTCATGAGAGTTTACGGAAATTACTTGGACATGGGCAAAGCCAGTCCTATGCCAATAGTTAAACATGGTGATTGAAACAGAGCGGAAATAGGTCTGAATAATTAGTGTTGTACTTTATAGATAAAGAAGTAAAGGAAGTGTTGAATTAGTGTCAATTAGTTAAACTTGACGCTAAGCCTACTATCCTCTCCAAAACATGGAGGCAAGAAGCAACAAGTTTGGCTGATAGAATTAGTGTAACATAACAAGATTCATGAAAGCCATTTTGTTTGAATACCTACTGGCATTTTGAATAAGAAAGGAGCACTCTGCTAAATTTATGCAGCCTTATGAAAGAGCCTGAAGCTGGGCAATCAAATAGGTCTCCAAAGGGAAATATGAAAAGGAAAATGAATTCACAGTTCCACAGAGCTGAAATAAACTTGAGCAGTCAGGTCCCGACTGCCTACGTGATAGGAAAGTTGAAAGTGTGACAGTAAGCAAATCCTTAGGAGCCCAGGTCACAGACACTGAGTCACCTGGACTGCTGTGTGAAAAGGCATGTCTAGTGTGAATTCCAATGCGGCCAAGAGCAGGACAACTAGTGATCACTGCCAAGAGAGCAGACTACAGCTGGCTTTAGAAATCCTTGAGCACTGAAGGCGTCATTCGTGCTGTGTTACATCTCAAGGAGTTAATTTATCTGAGGGCTAGATGAAGAAACTTGATACTAATAAACAGGGCAAGGGAAGTCACCATCCATTTACTTTTAGAACTGGTATTCAACTCAGTACTGAGTACTGTGGAACCATGAAGAGAGCAGAAAAAAATGAAAGGAAGGACTGAAACTTTTTCCATCCACTGAAACACACAGGAACTCATCAGATTCCTGCGTCAAGGAGAATATAAAAGGATGACCTGCTTGGCAGTGCTAATGTAATTCTTCAGAGTTGGAAAAGATCAAGTTACAAGAAGCTTGACTGTCTGAGCACGGGAGCTAGACAAACCTCCAGTGACTGCGTGGCCACTAGGACAGCTTCATAAGGTTGTGATGAATTCCCATCATAGGCCATTTTAAATCAGGACTAGAATGTTTTCTAAATCAGATGCTTTTTTTGAATGAGAAATAGCTTACAAAAGCCCTATGTCTAAGTTCTGCTGGAGATGAAAATAAATTACTATATCCCTCCATCTGTTTTTATAGCCTCCAAGTAGAAGTCTCAGAATAAACTTCTAAAGGGAAGGAGCTGGTCTCTGGAGGTATCTAGTTAGCATCTATTTGATAAGTGTTTGGTTCTGATTGACAGAATGCATCCTTCAATGTTAGCCTGCAGCATACTTCTCTTTTGAAATCTTACTAGTAAATTTTAGCAACAAGTCTTTAGTAGTTTTGATTACCTCCAGCCAGAATGCTTCACTTGTAAGGAAGAAACTGTCCTCTGAGCAGCAGGTGAATTAGACCAATTTCCTTATAAAACACACTTAGAACTGAGAGGAAGATTCTTTCTGCGAGATTAGATTGACATAACTCTTTACTTCCAAAAGGAAAGGCCTAAAGGACAATGCCATAACACGTGTATCAAGTCACTTGTCTCAGTTCCAGTAACTAATTGCTACTACAAATATTGACTTTGTGCATCCTGCCAGCAATCCAACAAGATGTCTCTTACTAGATTTTCAGTTGAATCAGCCCCAGCCTCAGATCTATATGAGACTGTTCCACTGATGTTTATATAGACCTCAGGCCAGAGCAAGTGATTAGCTCCGGCTGCTTTGACTGTTTCAGCAACACAGGATACCTATAAGCTGGACCTGATGACTACATTTACTGAGCTTATTATTTGTCTCATTGGTGAATTTGCTGCAGGTGAAGATATAGAAAGGCCTATATTTCATAATAGTCTTTCCAGCTCTTGGTGTTTTCACATTTCTCTTTTCTCAGCACAAAAAAAAAGGGGAAAATAGTGAATAATGGAGTGATTTCTTTTCTCTCAGCAATGCAAGTTCTCATTAAAATGTTAGCAAAGTAAAATGAAATTGTTAGAATACAATTCTGTCAGGCAATAAAACTCTTCTTCCCTGCACTCCATAACTTTATGTCCCTGCCTATGCCAGGTGGTTAGAAGTGGATGATCTTAACGTCCTTTCCAAGCCAAATCATTCTGGGATTCTATGAGTCTGTGATGTGTTTCCTGAAGGACCCTACAGGAGGATGAGTCCAGGACTGTCTTCCCAGTGGGAAAATAAGCAATGAAAAAGAAATTTTCTCCTTAATAGCAAACCTAGTGATGGACATGTGAGGTGTTCATGCAACACTTGCCTTGGACTTGAATTCAGCAGAGAAGAAACCCAAGGGTCTGCAGCACAGTCGGACATTGGAAAGGTAATATGTGGTACCCATTTGAGAGTGTTAGAAATTACTCTTTTCCAAGCAGTCATGTACACCTACAGGGAGTAGGACACCGTTCTGTTTATGAGATCCAGGAATAAAAAGGAGTGGCATGCCAATAAAAAGTCATTAATTTTCTTTGTATTGGCAATATAGAACTTGAACTTTACTCATCTTTTCATCAAATTACTAGTGGAACAGGCATTAGGCAATTTATCATGTAGGCCATCTTACTCCTGACACCTGAAATTCCCGTTGTCCAAATTCAGCACTTTATTTTGGCATTCACTTAAGCGTGCAGCCTTTAGGTCTTTACTTCTTGGACAATTCAGAGTATAGTAATTCAGGAAGTAATATTTTCAATCATCCAGTACATGAAATGAATCCATTTTGTCATACGCTATTGCAACCACCCAAAGCTATTCTTTTCATGATCTAAAATAAAAGGGAAGGGATAGAAATACGCTGGGAGGGAATTGCCAGCAAGACCATATAATTTGTGTTTCATTTTTCAGCCTTTTCTGGTGTTCAGCAGTCCCAAGGTCTGAAGTATTTCATTTAATAAAATGTTAACAATGTTGGAAACAGCACCAGATCCAATCTTCTTGCCTAGACGGGCCTGTTTTGATATCTTGGTAATGAATAGCACCTTCAGCCTTGGCTATGGCTAACTCTTGTAACACTAAGCTGGCATTGTAATGTTTGTAGGTCTTTTCTTTCGAGACCAAAAGAATGAAAGATTTTATCAAGGCATGAAGTACATTCCAGCAGTATGGACAATTTCTGTACTGCTGAGAGTGTAGCTTTAAAAATCTATAGATCCTACTTAAGAACAAAAGATTCCTTATACAGCTGTATTGTGTTGTTTCCACATTTGTTTAAACACAGGAGTCTGGCTAAGGAATATACAAACGATTCATAAAAACATGCCTATGTTACACATGTGTGAACCACATGGAGGGTAACATGTGGATTTCAAACTCAGGGCACGAGTTTCCCTTTTTATAAC
The DNA here is from genome assembly GCA_032466535.1 of Forpus xanthops. NCBI lineage: Eukaryota > Metazoa > Chordata > Aves > Psittaciformes > Psittacidae > Forpus > Forpus xanthops. Next base: position 7,712 of record JASSUY010007926.1, on the reverse strand, counting down.
TACCCAAAGTTGAAATATTCTAAGTAAAGACATTTTTTCAATAGCATTTTTGAAATCTTAACCTCAGAGGGTATCAAAAATGCCTCTCCTGAGATATGGGGCCACACATATTGCAGGCAGCTGCTCCGGAAAGCTTGCACCAGCCTGAAACAGCAAGAGGGATGAAGCCTCCACAGCTCATTCCTTGCAGTAACTGAGAACCATACCTGGAAGACTGAGCAGAAGTATCCTCTGTATCTATGGATATTTACCTCCATATCTATGAACTGCATTTTAAATTTGTAATCCAAATGAAAAATTTAGCTTTTTCTATTGACAACATATTATAGAAAGTCATAGTTGATAGAAATTGATAGAAGTCATAGGTACATAGTCACTGACAGCAGTGAGAATCCCCATTTCCATATACAGAAGACATTGTGCTTGAGCCTCACTCCATTCAGTGACTTTCTTTGGAAAAGCATTGGGTCAGCCTGTCTGAATTTCTAGTGTGAGGTGTCCCTGTCCATGGCAGGGGGTTGGAACTGGATGATCTCAAGGTCATTAACCAAACCATTCTACGATTTTATGATTCAGATAGCATAAATGAAATGAGAGTTCTGCCCAGTGAACTCAACTTTCTTGATATAAACAAAGAAAATGAAGATCATCTCAAGGTATCACCAATATAGGTTCCAGTCTCAAGTCCATCTTTACACATTGTTGATAGAAGGGTGGGGAGAGGGATATGGACCGAGATAATGTGGGGTTCATGACATCAAAATGAGGATGAAAATAATGTCTGGTATTTCCCTATGGGAAGCCCACAGCATGGCTCAAATAAAGTAAAGCAGTGTTCTAGCAGTCAGAATAGTGACAAATGATGACCCTGGGGGTTTCTGTTATAGCTTTTGTTTTGGGACTGAGAACTAGGGTAACTATTGACAAAAAATGAGATTTATCTGGAGACCAATAGGTGCAACTGTAGAAAACAGCCATCCTCAGAGAGAGCCTTAAATCACCTGGCACTCTGAGGCCAGGATAGCTGAAGTGGTGGCTGATCCCATGTACCAGAGCTGCCCTGTGCTGCGTCAGCAGACAGGAGACTGAACATGCTCCAGTGGAGACACTGAAAGTGCAAGCCACATATGTAACCGTTATCATGGAAAGCATATATTCCCATTGGCTCCACTGTCAGATATTCTGAAGCCATGGAAAATGCCACAAAAGATAAGCCAAACACCTCTTTGTTCATTCCACTTGTTCAAATTGTTTTCTGCTCTGCTCTACTTTGCGAGGTCTTTATCAGAGCCCTCCGTACAAAAGGCATCAGTCTGCTTCTGATAAGTATTGCTGATATCATTACTGCTGAAGGATTGCTAGGGGCACTTATTTCTGACACAATGAACAATGGGCCATTGGCAGCATGTAATCAGTGATTTAACTGCTTATCTATTAAGATACTTAGTTAAATTTTGGGGTCCTCCTGCCTGTTTGTATTTGAATCACAGCTCCATCTGGTCATAAAAACCCAAGAGCTTGGAGTGGTGGAGTACTCCGAATTCCACTGCCTCCAAGACAGAGGGTCTCAGGACTCAGCAGAGCTTTGTGAGCTGGGAAAACCATGGCTTATCCTCTCAGGCTTGGCACTGCTTGCAGTGGAGAGCCAAGTAGCAGAGGGAATCCTGGGATCATTATTCACTGTCACAGCATAAAGTTTTTATAGCACAACACGTTGAATCAGAGCAGCATCAGCGCATACCTGACAGCAAACACACACTTTGACTTGAATGCTACCAGAGCAAACAGAAAGAATGTCCTTGGACTTAGGGGATTGGGGAGCAGAGGAATTACATCAGATCCTGAGTTTGCCCATGGCAGGGGGTTAGAACTGGATAAGCTTTAAGGACCCTTCCAACACAAACCATTCTGTTGTTCTGTGATTCTATGAAAGCTGAGGTATCAATAGATGAAAATACCCAGTTCAGAGCCAGGAGACTGTTTTGTTTAATGGTAACACCAAGGAGCTGGGAGGGACATGTGCAACTTGGGACTCAGGTTCCTGAGATGATTTCCTTGTAGCTGCACCTAAGTTTAACGCCAGACAATATAAAAATGCCCAATCCATCCTTAATGCACTATTAATATTTATTTTTAGTTCACTGAGTTTTGAATCGGATCCATAAATATAAAAATGATCCTGCTATTTCCTGCAGTAGCCAGGTTTTAAACATGATGAAGGTTTATTTCTTTGTCATTTGGCACTCCTATGCTTTACTGAGATACATTCACTGCATCAACAAGTGTAAGAGCAAATAAACCCTTTAAACTTTGCTTTTGTAATCAGGAGTCCATCTAGTACTGCCTGCACACAGAGACATCTAAAGATAAATGTCAGTGTGTATCAGAGCACTCCATTATCCACAGAGACCTCAGACTCATTTAAATGCATCCTCCCTCTGAATGGTTTTTAATCCTTTTCCCGATGTTAATATCTCTTTAACTGCAATTCCATGATGCAGCAAAGCTCTGTGTAGGCCAGCAGTTTGTCTGAACAACATAAAGTCTTTAGGAACCCAGGAATGGTGGAAGAACATTTCTGGATTTCACCCTTCACTTTTACAGGGGACATTTTCCAATTCAAACAGCTCCAGCCACTTGACCCAGGTGAATTCTGAATGTGAAATTTTGCCATTGTAAATCTTAATGCATTTACTATTGATATAAGCTTTAAATGAGTCCTAATGGCAGGCAAACTAATTGAAATGTAATGTCTTCTACCCAAAGGTGTGTATCTGATTTTGGGGTTTGTTTTTATTTTGGGTATTTTTGCTTTTTATTTTTAAATCTAAGCAGTTTGAAGTAATAGCAATGAAATTACAGCTATTTCTAATTATTACTGCGTCTGACAGGATGCATATGTTTATGGAATAATCTATACACAACATGAAAAAGCTCTTTTTACTGTTTTTGAAACAGTGTTTACATCAAAGTAAACCACATGTGTGATAAAAGAACAAAGAAATCCCTAGTTGCTAGTCCTATTTGGGAACTATATATAGGATATTTACAACATTTTTTAGCATGGCAGGACTCTGTGTGTCAGGATGATTAATTAACAGACATGAAAAGTTAAAGGACCGTGAAGGGCTGTGAAAGATGGAGCATCTCCCAAACATTCAGGATCGGTACAAAGGAGCACTAGGAATTGTCAGGGGCTTGCTGAAAGGTTTTATTATTACTCAAAGGCACCTGGGCCCAAAGCATCAAGTGGAAGCAATTTTACAAATCAAAGGAGATAAACTATGTGAAAAAATTAAGAGTAACTGGTTTACTCAAAGGACTTGTAACAGGATCCGGAGCTTTCATCCTACACCAATTAAGAGTGACCAAGATGAAGGCTCATCAGGAATAAACTGGGCAGATGTTCCCATCACAAAATCACCACTACAGCTGACACCAATTGACTTTCTTATTGGACATGTCAACAAAGAGCCAATGATTACATGACTATGAAATATTGTCTTTCCAAAAAGGCTTTAGGATGGCTGAAGATGGATATGGAGGCTTAATTGAAACTGGGACCAGGAATCGCTTAGGCTTCTGTTTGAAGAACTGTAATTGGCCTGATTCTTTTATTAGATACAGATACTGTAAATCAGGATTGATGATTTACAGCAGCTTCCATGATATCCATGGAAACAGTTCAACATGAAATCTGTGGATGGAAGGACTCTATCCACAGTCACTGTATAGAGGAAGCTCTTCATTTTCCTCGCCCAATTAGTTGCACACAGTGTCACCTGAGGAAGGAGAAGCTTCTCTGCAGTGCATGCTCCTGTTAGGAGTTCAGCTTGAAAAGCTGTGGAGCAATGAAAGAGCTTGACTGGAACATTTTGCTGGCAAATTGGAAGTGCTCTGCTCATGAACCTTCTGTTCCTTGATATGGTAAGACACATAATGGCAATTATGCCCCTTCTTGCTGTCTGATGATTGTTTTTTAGCCATTTAAATATAATAAGGCAGATTTTGAATTATCCTATTCCTTCTTCGCTTTTTCTTTCCTGGTTTCCATGCCTTCTATTAGTTGTATAATTGGAATAATATTAGTTATGTAAAAGGACATGGTTTAAATGTGACTACTGTGTCTGGAAATATTGTGAGCAAACATCATAAATTTTATAGATACAGAAACATAAATAGTTCTTTAATGAGTCTTTTCAATCTTCATGTAATCAGTGGGAAACTAAACCAGTTGGTGTCATGTCATCTCGTGTGGGTGTCCCCTCTGCCCAACACAGAAACATAAACTCACAGTAGGTTTGGTTGATTGCTGAGAAACTTCATTTTGGATAAGAGCCATTTTTAAGTAAAGAGCTGTTTACTTAGCCAGGGAAGTTTGGCTGTAGCGAGTAGACATCAGAATTGTTTATTATTGGAACCCAGAAGCCCATAAATTATGTGATTTGAGTGACTGGGCAGCATCAGCCCCTCAGGTTTTGCATGTCAAATGCCCTCATCTCACATGGTGTAAACTGACCCCTGAAGTGCGTGTCTGCGCACTCGAGGTTAAAGGAGGACCCTCCTCCATCCCTACCCGGGGTCTTTCAGGGTGGCTATGCCGCAGATTTACATTTTGGGGAGATCGGAGCGCTTTGATATACTGCATGGGGCAGCAGTGTAGCTTCAATTTCACTTCCATGTTGTGATTTCCTATGAAAGATCATCTGTCACTGGGAGTTCTTGTAACACATTTGCAAATAAGGTCAAACAATTTGTTCAGAGGTGAACATGGTAAGTATAAACACATTGTAAATATTTGAGTATGAGTTTAATGGTGTTTGAGAGGCTCACACAAAACCCCTCACAAATAAAATCACTGTACTTAAAAACAAATTAGGAACTTGCACATTATTTTAGCCTTTGGTGGGCATTCATCATCATTACGGACACTTCTGTTTATTTGGGTTTGCGTTGGGGAAAAGGGGATGTATAGAAAGACCCAGCAAGGGTGGGCAGTGCAGTGCAGTGGTGTTTCTGCATGAAAAATAGCATTTGATTGCCTGTGCTGCATTTCATGGGGGTGCTTCATGACTGGGAAGATAAAGTGAAGCGGATGTCCCAAAAATACCTTAGAACTACCTGACAGGAGGTTGTAGAGAGATGGGGTCGGTCTCTGCTCCCAAGGAACAAAGGATGGGACAAGAGGAAACGGCCTCAAGCTGCACCAGGGCAGGGTTAGATGGAGCTGAGGAACAATTCCTTCCCCAGAGGGTGCTCAGCATTGGAGCTGCTGCCCAGGGCAGGGATGGAGTCACCGTCCCTGCAGTGTGCACACACTGTGGAGATGAGGCCTCAGTGCCGTGGTCAGTGGTGGCCTTGGCAGTGCTGGGAATGGTTGGACTGGATGAACCCAAAGGTCTTTACAAGCCTGGTTAACTCTATGATTCTTAGGACAGGAGAAGCCTCTGATTTAACTCAGACATAGTGATTAAAGAACAAATGGGAATTTCTTATAAATGCCACTCTTATAATTCATTATAATCCCAGTCCTGTGGCAGGACTAGGGTTAGGGCTGTGCCACAACCTCTGTAGGGAAGACCCCTTACAGAAACACTTATGGCCCTATTCCAACATGCTCCTGCTGAGGAAATTTCTTTCACAAGGGCTTTTGGGTACCCTTCTTACCACTACATTTTGAGGTTTTTGGAGAGCAGAATTAAGGTATTTTCAGAGCATCTTCCCCACATTTACATCCCTGAACTGTCTCGAAGCAAAGCTAGTTTTGAAAAGTATTTAACCTGTTGATTTCTGATTCCAAAATGGTAGCAAAAAGGAAAGGCCTTGAACTAAGTCTGAGCGTCATGAGGTTTAGGTCTGCAATATCCATCCTTCAGGGCCCAACTCTGCAAACATTTCTGCATGTGAAGTGAGGAAAACCATACTTGAGTGTAGACGTCTCCAAGCTTATGTCTACAGCTACTAGACTCTTTGAAATGGAGAGCTTTGTGTATGTGGAGCAGCATTTTAAGCATCTGGTGCTATAATAAATCATAACATTAATTGTGGATAAATATGCAAATTGAATTATGCAAAAAATGCAAAAAGCAGTGGGTTAAAATATAAATCTACAGGCAGATCATCCAGCATTGAAAGCAACCTCTCTGCCCGCTGAAATGCTATAAATGGTATAAGTAAAGAATTCAGATCATTAATCTTGCTTTTGATCTCCTTGAGTGAAGTTCACCCCAGGGTTCATTTGGTCTCTCCTGAAGCCATACTATAAATCACATGATGCATAGCACACAAAGGTAATTATTTTGCTAAGCTTTAGGCTATGTATTCCACTGCCATGTTGCCATTTGTGAGTCTTTCCTCCTGGGACATTATGGATTGCAATGCTGATACACTTCCTACCTGTTATGTGGTACTGTTAGAAGAAAGGATTTCAGATGCCAAAATAGCAGGGAGTGCTGGCAGCTGCTTTGGGACCTGCGTTACTGAGCCTGTGTGTGGGTAGCTTGTCTCTGTGGCTGTGCTGGAGGAGCAAGCTCTGCACAGCCTTCCACAGCTCCTCGGACAAGGGTGAGCTGCTGCCTAGGGCCTGACCTTCCCGACAGCCCGTGAGCCACCATAAACCAAAACTGGTGGAGGACTGGACTTAAACCTGCTTCTTCACAGCCAAGACCACATCCTTGTGGAGGTTGCTTTGTCCCAGCAGAGAAGTGTGAGCTGCTGCAGTAATACTGCCATGAATGAGTCTTTCTTTTGAGCCATATACTTTTGTTTCCATTCTACAGTGTCTTGGCTTACTACTGTGCTGGGGATTATCCCTGCAAAAAGCCAGAGCCTGGAAAATGAGCCACTTCCAGCAGCCATGAAACTAGGTTTTTAAAAAGCATCTCCCTCTTCAGATATATATACATTTGTGTATGCATGTGTGTAATAAATTGATTTAACTACATTGAAACTAAGTAGATTATTGTAATAATAAAAATAATATAATAATGTATTTTAATAATGCAATAGGAAAATGTAGTAGCAATAATATCATCGGTAGTAGTAGCAGCATAATAGTCTTACAGTTAAAGCTTCATTTTGCTGGGTGCTGGTCAGACATAATGAATTAGAGTGTCTTTTGTTCCAGGCAGCCAAAGCCCCAACATACAGGAAATTCCATGCAGACCAATCCCAAATGAACACGGAGGGGTCCTTGGCAGCTCAGGGAAATGACCCAGAACTGGCTATAGCAGGACTGGGATCCAAGTAATGACCACAGTGAACTGACGAGGAAGTAAAGGTGGGAACCATTACATATCCACAAGGAGACATTTATAACAGCAATCTGGATTCAGTTCTCTCCTCTTTTACCCTCAAAATCCTAGCAAAAGCACTGCAGCAGCAGCATCATATGGGTACAATTCATGGCAGAACTTGGCACAGACAATGTGTTTCTCCATTCCATTGGACTGGGGTCCCTCAAAAGCCTGGTCAACTAATTCATAAATGCCTTGTATAGTTATATTGTCCCGTATTGATGTGAGATAATATATTGTTATTACTTCATAAGGTATAATACAAAGTTAATGAAACTGAAAAAAACCCTTTGGCACTGCAGAAGCTGTGAAACTCCACACACTTGAAAGCAGATCCTGTAACACAGAGCAGCACTGCGCTCTTTAATGCCTTTAAAAACTCCACCAGTCCTGGAGGGTCTCTGGAATTTCTTTCCA
>JASSUY010007925.1:4554-18233 GCA_032466535.1 Forpus xanthops | reverse complement strand
CCTAAACACTCCAAGCTATAACTATAAACACTGGTGTTATCAGCACTGTTCCCAAGCCAAAAATCCAAAACACAGTGTTACACCAGCTACTGCTTAAAGAAAATGACTGCTGCTGCTGAACCCATGACAAACACTTATCTGTCAAAATAAAAGGAAGATTTAGACAGGAGAAGTATACAGAAGCAGTTTAAGGTGGATAGTGAGGTCAGTAGGTGTCCAAATAATATAGATTTTTCTTTTTTCAGATATTATTCAGAGAGAAGTAGAAACTATGAACTTTATAATGGTAGATTTTTGTCAGTACAGCGTTTGACAATGTCTCACATGACATCCTTGTCTCTAAGTTGGAGAGACATCAATCTGATAGGTGGAACACTCAGTGGATAAAGAACTGGATGGACACATGCAAAGAGTTATGCTCAATGGCTCAATGCCCAGTTGGAGACCAGTAATGAGTGGTGCTTCTCAGCGATCACTGTTGAGATTGGTCTTGTTCAACATCTTTGTCGGTGACATGGACAGTGATATTCAGTGCAATGTCAGCAAGTTTTCCAATGACAAAAAGCTCTGTGGCTCAGTTGATATGCTGAAGGGAAGGAATGCCATCCAGAGGGACCTTGACATGCCTGTGAGGTGGGCTGATGACAACTTCATGAAATTTAACCATGACAAGTGTAAGGTCCTACATCTGGGTTGAAACAATCCCAGGCACAGCTACAGGTTGGGTAGAGAAGAGATTCAGTGTAGCCCTGTGGAGAAAGACTTGAGGGTGTTGGTCAATGAAAAAATGAACATGAGTCAGCAGTGTGCACTTGCAGCCCAGAAAGCCAATTGTAACCTGGGCTGCATCAAAAGGAGTGTGACCAGCAGGTTGAGGCAGGTGATCCTGCCATTCTCCTCTGCTCTTGTGAGATCTCACTTGAAGTATTGTGTGCAGTTCTGGTGTCCTCAACATAAAAAAGACGTGGAACTGTTGGAACAAGTGCAGAGGAGGGCCACGAGGATGATCACAGGACCAGAGCACCTCCCGTATGAAGATAGGATGAGAAAGTTGGGGCTGTTCAGCCTGGAGAAGAGAAAGCTGCATGGAGACCTCTTAGCAGCCTTCCAATATCTGAAGGGGGTCTATAGGAATGCTGGAGAGAGACACTTCATTAGGGACTGTAGTGATAGGACAAGGGGTAAGAGGTTCAGACTTAAAGAGGGGAAGTTTAGATTGGATCTGAGGAAGAAATTCTGTACTGTGAGGGTGGTGAAGCACTGGAATGGGTTTCCCAGGGAAGTTGTGAATGCTCCATCTGTGGTGGTGGTCGAGGCCGGGTTGGACATAGCCGGGTGGCATGGTTTAGTGGGAGGTGTCCCTGCCCATAGCAGGGGTTTGGAACTAGATGGTCTTAAGGTCCTTTCCAATCCTAACTATTCTATGATTCCATGTTTCCATATCTCCTCTGCTTTCATGATAGCTACACCAATTTATGACAGGTAAAGATGTATTGTACCTTGAAATTATATTGCATTCTGAAATAGTTTGGAAAACCTTTCTCATAGTAAAGTGAAAGAGACTATCTAATGTTTATTGGCTGATTTTTGTTTACTTTTCCCAAAGAGTTTTACATTTCAGAAATAAGACGCCAGTTTTGAAACCCTAAATGTACTGCTGAAATTGCAAAATTTTCAACAAAGGCTAATGCATGAACAAGAGAGAAGATGGTGAAGGATATCTGAGTTGTATTGCAGTGTGGATATTTAGAATTTGAGCCTCTAATACATAATTAGAATCTAAGTTACACATTGATTACAAAAGTTTTTTCCACATATCTCTCCTGGCATAATGGCCTTTTTTGTATGTGTCTTCTATGTTTCTTTGCTTTGTTTTTCTGTTCTGGATGTTCTGCTTAACGTTGCCACTGCTGAAAAACATTTCTATTCATTCAGGGGAAAACTTCTGCTGGATTTCATTTTCTCATTGTAGAGAAAACTCAGTTCCTTCTTACAGTATAGATACTATTAGAACTGAATATGATGCTTAATTTGTCATCTGATTACTTAACAAAGATAGTTTGCAACAAAGATTAAAAGGCTTAGTTTTAGCATTTGAAAAGATAGGGATCTCTTGATTTACCACCTCCATTTAATTTGATTTTGTGGACCATCATACTGTACCATACTTTTCAAGGACTAATTTCAATTATTAAATTTTTTAATTTTTTATACCATTCTTCTTAATCCTCCACAATCTCATTTCTTGGATACTTGCTAATTCTTAACCTGTCACAAGTTTATTTTCACAAATCAACTTCCAACTTCAGTTAAATGTGCCTATGGTGTTTGTGCACTCCCTGTCCCCTGATTCCCTGGTTAATTATAAAAAGCAGCACAGATAAGACAGATTACATTTTGCCAAACTAGCTTTCTTTATAGAAGTGTTTCATATGAGAGGTTCAGATGAAAAGTTCATTTTTTCTCATGAAGTTAAACTTCAGATTTCTTAAATTAGAGAAATTTGACTCAGTATTCTTAAATAAATCTTTCCGGTCCTACTTGCCTAATAAAAAGTTAATTTTGAAAAGATTTTACTAAACCTACATTCCTCCCTAGTGTGGCACCATGTATAATTCTCTACAAGTGTTTTTCCAACATCCTTCTAGGTCTGTTATGAGTTCCATGATTTTAACGTTTGTATGTATGAGCATGCTTACTTTTCCACAGTCCTGTTTTACTGGTGGTTTATAATTCAAGAGTTATCTAATTTTATCACTTTTTTCCCTGTCAGTTATTTGCTTTTATAGAAGCAAAGCTTAATGCTATCTAACTTTCATAATCTTGCACTTTGGACTATTCAATCTTATCCATTGCTGTTTAACATGGTTCATTTATAAATGTCTTTTGAGTCTTTCTACATGATTTTTTGGTTCTCCCTGTATTGATATATTTCATCTTTGCCTTATCAATATACTTAATTAATTTATATGTATTTTGTGCCAAAGTTTCCAAAGAAAATAAGCAATGGCATTCTTGTGGATTTCAGATGCTTAATAATCTTTATGACAAGAAGAAGGAAAACTATAGAGAATTTCAAAGTTAACACTACTTTCCATTACTCATGGCATTCTTCCATTTTCCAGCAATTTCTCAGTGAAATATCCAGAGAACATTGAGAATGAGATCCCAGTTCCTGTTACCAAAAACAAATTAAGAAGCCCACAATAAGCTAACACATGCACCCTCAACTTAAAGAATCTTCTTCCACACTTCATATCATATCATTAGTTAAAGCCTAACTCTGTCATTCTGAACAATTAATCTAAAAAAGTGTGAATATTAGAAAAAGCCCTCATAAGTAACATATGCTTCACATGAAAGTTTCAGGCCTCAGAGTTTTGTACAGAACATCACTTATCACATGTTAATGATATCATGATTAAATCATGGTCATATACAGAAAATATTAGCAATACTTTATGCACATCAAGAGCCATGAAAATGATGTTTCAAAAAAAAAAAAAATGAAAAATGATTCGGTGTAATTAAGTCCTTCTTCTCATTTGTGGTATGATTCTTCCCACAACCGTAAAGATAAATCTATGGCATTTTGAATCATAAATCTTCTTGTCTCAGTTGTAACGCCTTGTATCAATAACCTGCAATGTAGTCTGGTGGCAGCTGGCTGATTGTGAATTATTCTCGTTGTGGAAGAGAAATCGTTAGTGCTGCTCAGCCTGAGAATACATTTAGCACACAAAACCCCTGACCCTGAAACAGACTTCTCTGCCTGAGATAAGGAAAAGAAGGGAATGGTTCTTTGTACACCTTGACACAACTCTTAGCTTTGTGGATAGATTTTTAAAGCCATAGTGTGTTATACAGAGAAGAAAGTAAGTTGAGAATCAGAGTGAACACTGTGTCTCTGATTTCACCTTTCTCACCCATAGTGGTGTGGGAGGCTTTGATACAAGTCCCAGCAGCAGGGAGAATGCCAAGAAAGCTTATCACTCTAATATCATCTTATATACCCATAAGACTACTTCACCAGCCACTCTGTTATACTTCTGCTCTGCTCCTCTGTGGTATTTGTAACTTTTTGATGTATGGAGTCAACCAGTGAACAGGATAATGTTCACTCCAATGCAGGAGAGTCTGTAAAATAGAAACAACTTCATCTAAACCTTTCAGTGTTCAGCAAATACTTCAGCAATGTCACAATTAAGATAGCCTTCTTTCTCAAGATGATGATGACCCTTGTAAACAACTGTGTGTCCTTCAGAAATCTGTGTTTGTGAAGAGGAGAGAAAATAATATGCCTAAGAGGCTATTCTGTGTATTTCTTTGTTTTTTAGCCACTCAAACTTCACTTGATGTGATCTAATTCTCAGCATTCTTGTACTCATTATTTGTACTTATAATACACTGACAGCAAAGTTTATTTCTCAGCTTGATTTCTGAGTTGTATAGTGAAGAGAAATATCTGAAATGCAAAATAAGCCTGATCTGAAAAACAAAAAAATAGAGTTTAGTTAACTAGTTGGTTGGTTAGTGTCTGATACCTGTGATTCTATGCTTTCATTGTTATCAGATCTGGAAGGGAAGCTGACAAGAAAAACTTGTTACTTTACAGATCAAAGTTTTTTTTGGTTTGTTGCATTTTTGTTTGTTTTTCTGTTTTTTTGGTTTTGATTTAAAAAAAAAAAAAAAAGCATTCCAAAGGACATTGGAGAACATTTAAAAAATGAAAAAAAAAAGTGGAAAAAAAAAAAAAAAACTTAGAAAATTGTACTGAGCTTAGTTCACAGCTGAACAGAAAAAAAAGCATGTGTTTTGAAGAAAAAGAAAAGAAAAAGGCGGAAAGAAAGCAAACCTTGGTTGATGCAATTGATTTCAACTGGCATTATCTGATTTACATAACTGAAATATGTCCAAGATTTTTTACAATATTTTAGAAAGCAGGATTTGATTTTTCCCTAGAGTCTCCTTTTGACATATTCATGGGATTCCTCAAAGACCCCTAGGCATAAAATATGAAATGAACTCACTTATCTGAGAAAAAATATACCACTGATATCATTGCCTAGAGAAATATTGGGAAAAACAAATAAATCACAGTAGCAGAATCATTCCAAAGGGGAAAGCAACTCAAGAGACATAGTGTTTTCTTGCACATACAGTATATTAGAGATGCAAGTTACCTCAAGGCTTTCAATTGATTTGGTTTTTCTATGGTTGGTTTAACTCAATATTTCAAGGTCCTTGCTTCTTTATTATGTTACTCTTTGTTTATTATGCTTTTATTTTGAAATGTTATGATGAGTAGCACTATTTTGAGCATCATATGAATACATGGGAATACATGATGCCACTTGCATTTTCATATGACCTCATTATTCCCTAGGGTAAACTGACTTTTCAGTTCTTTCTTTTCCCCCACCACTTCCCTCACACATTTGTCTCAGGAACACATTTAGCGATTTAGGAGAAAACTCAAAACACTAGCTACTATGGTAAAATTGGTGAAGATATTCTAGGTTCTTGTGAATAGTGTGTGATTTTAAGTTAGTTAATAGGAGTGAAATCTTATCAGCTACTTATGAGTACTACGCTGAGCAACTCCGAGAAGGGGAAGGAGAGAAATGCATTAAATACCCACATGGTTTGTCTTTGCAGGTCTGTGATTCTTAACTGCTGGTCTCTTCCCAGACTCCAGATTGTAGATTGTTGTAGATTCATTTTAACTACAGTGGTTCTATGGGTTTTTTTTTGTTTTTTTTTTTTTTTCCAGTAATTGAGTTCTGTCTTCAAACAAAGATGGATATAGAGTGAGATGATGAAGTGAATTTGTTTCTAACACATAAGAAGGCATTGGTGGGGAATGGCCAAAATTGGACTTTCCAGGTTATATTTAGGTTTTTTTGTTTGTTTGTTTGTTTGGTTGGTTTTTTTTTGTTTGTTTGTTTTGTTTTAATTTTGCAAGCTGTCAGCAATAGGTAACCAAATAGCATCCTTTGCAACTTTTCTGAAAAACAAGAAAAATAATTAATACATTTTAGTGCCATTCCTTTAGCTGTCAATTATTACTTTTTGAAAGTCATTTGCTTAAAATGCCTCTAATATTTTCTAAAATCCCCTGTACTAGATGTGGACACTGTATACAGAGTTTATGATACAGATTGCTTCATGTATGAGATCAAGACTGAAAAAAATATTTATCATATGACATTTCTTAATGTATTTTTAAAAGTCTGAACACTATCAAAAAGTAGCTTGAGGATTGTATTATTTGTTCTTATCATTAATGTGTTTCAGATATGAAGAGATTTTTGTCCTAGTTTTTTCCATTAGTGTTTAGCAATGGTATTCTATGTCAAAGATATGAAGCATTTGACACTTAGTTCAATTGTGATGTGTTATGCAGTTACTGCAGAGGTGCCACATGTACAGTACAGGCAGAATAGGATTTTTCTGCCCATAAGAGTTTATGAAAAATTCACAAAAGGTCACTGTGATGCATAATTCTCCCCCAGAATCATGACAACAAGAGCAGCAGAGGAGCACATCATGTAGGGCAGGTGGTGCACAAAACAGGTTCAAAGGCATCCTGCAGCTGAGCAGGATGGCCTCCTCAGGCAAGGTGGGAGCTAAAACAACTTTTACATTCATTCTAGTCTTCCTAGAGGGATGTTCTTGGGGTCAGATCAAAGGCAACTCTGCAAATACTCCTGTGTGTAAACCTCAGGTGAGTTCAGTGTCTCAACCAGTTAGTTACATCGTGGGTAGCCCCCTTTCTGCTAGCTATCCCCACTGCTGTGGCAGATGGGATTCCCTCTGCTGAACAGGGGGATAAGTCCTGTCAGCTATTGGTGTTGCTTCTGCCTGATGCAAATATAATAATGTTGTTTGTGTCTGCCAATAGGCCATTTTTTAGTGGAGTACGCTCTGTGGCTCTAAGTAGAGGCAAGTAGAGGTGTCTGCTGCACTGATTACTTACTTCAATGATTGAAGATGATTGCTTTTTATCTCCTTGCCTTGGTAAGACTATCAGAACTGATTTGGAAAAACAGTATTACATGCTCACACTCCGCTGGTCAATAAGTAAATAAACAAATGTGTGACACTGAAACGGGTAAACCCAAGTTGATACAGATAACACAGCTTTCTATAAAACCAGAGATGTCAGTCATATCTGGATGTCCATTTTGTAAGTTTGACCCAATATTTGTACTATAAAACCACTGGATTATTGTGGTTTAACTCCACCCAGAAACTAAGCACCACACAGGCACTCACTCACTCCTCTGCAGTAGGATGAGGGGGACAATCAAAAGGTTAAAAGTGAGAAAACTCATGGGTTGAGATAAAAAAAAAAAATAAATAAACAATGGTAATGATAATGAGGAGGAGGAACAAAAGGCTATAGAAAAGTAAAACCAAAGAAAGGCAAGTGATGCAAATGAAAACAGTTTGAGGAAAATCCTCCACCCTACCTCAGAACACAAATATATATATTCCAGTAAAGAAAAAAGTACCTACGTAGAGTATTATAGGTTAAACAAGAGATATTTTTCTACAGCACTGACAAAGATATTTGTCATATGCGATAACTCTCACAGCTCATCCAGCATAAACCACTTTACAAACTTAGAAATAGCTTCATCAAAGCAACCTAAGTCAGAGACAATATCACAGGTAGGTGCATTTATATCCTGCATCACTTCACTTTCATTCTGTTTATCTTCCACTTATATATCTCAGTGAACATAATTCACATATGAGTTTTCACAGCAAAAAAGTCAGTAACAAAGAAAAATCGCAACTGCTGCTGTCTGGAAATTTTTGCCACATACTTCATTAAATTCCTGCGTACATTGTGGACCATTACTTCTCACAGGAGCATTTGAGAGTTTCTTTGGTGGAAAAGGGTGCTGTTTGTAAGCATGAACGTTTCATAACATTCTGGTTTATTCAGACCCAGCCAAATATGACTGTGAGAGTAAAACTGTTCAAAACATAACTTGAGATTTTTTGCCTGTAAAAAAAGAATTATGGCTCGTAAACATTTTCCAAGGTACTTATTGAAAATAAATAAAATTGATGAAATAGATAAAAATAATAATAATAATTCTCTAATATCATTGATCATATTCCATGTGTTTTATTTTGTCACTTTCTTACCCCTTTTTTCTCAGTGTTTGTCAATTAGAGATAAAGATGACTGTTTTTAAAATTTAATTTCTCTCTAACTTTCCCATCTCATGCCTATTACAGATATGTATTTTATTCTATATCATAGTTTGCCTTCAGCATTGTTTTTTAATTTCTGTTTTGCTTTCTCTTTCGCATTTCTTTTAGCTATGTGTCCTGGGTTCAGCAGTAGCAGTCATTTTTCTCCTTCTTGGTAGCTGGTGCAGGGCTGTGTTTTTGACTTCCGGCCTGGGAACAGCGCTGATAACACCAGTATTTTCAGTTACTGCTTAGAATGTTTTGGTCTGACCAAGGACTTTCTGATCCTCATGCTCTGCCAGGAAGGAGGGGAAGCTGGGAGGAAACAGAGACTGGAAATCTGACTCAAAACTGACATTTCATACAACAACACATCATGACCAGGACGCAAAAGATGAGGGGAGAGACCTGGAAGGGTGGTGGTTCGCTGCTGGGTCAGGCTTGGTATCTGGTGGTGAGCAGTTGTATTTTCTTTCTTTGCATTTCTCTTGTACTATTATTGGCAGTAGCAGTAGTGATTTGTGTTATACCTTAGTTACTAAACTGTCCTTATCTCAACCTGCGGGAGTTGCATTCTTTCAGTTCCCCTCCCCATCCTCCTGGGAGCTGGGGGGAAGAAAGAGGGGGAAGTGAGCGAGCAAAACTGTGTGGCTGAGAGGCTTAAACCACGACACTATGCTAACCTCATTCTGGTTTTAACTTTTTTTCATCTGTATAACTTATACACAACATCCACCCCAGCTTTTTTTTTTTTTTTTAATTCTCAATGAAGACATTTCCTATTATGCTTCCTTTTGTTAATCAGTGCAAAATAGATAATTTAATTTGGACACCAAAGAGCTGAAAGCATCAAGAAGGCCCTATGTGCTATACTCTCTGCCAGGTTTTATTTTACAGAAACACAGGGTAGAGCATCTGCTGGCAGGATGATTTGTATCTGTCAAATGTTTGTCTTCACAAGCATTTCTTCCTCTTGCTTGCTCCTCTAGCTCAGAAAGAGCAACCAATCCTACTCCCCTTGTATTCTCACCTTTTCCTCACTCTGAGATCTATGTCCTATTGCATGGAGCAAACAATCCACATTCTAGTTTTTTTTGTGCAACTGTAAAACTTATTTTGCTCACAGTTCTTGAATGATTGATTTGGCTTATCTTTCCTGGTTTGCACTTTTAGCCTATTCAAGATTTGTTTTCTATATTTGACATTCAAGACTTCCTGTGTTTCCTGCTCAACTGTGTGACTAGCACTGTGTTACTTCTATTTACCACCTATCTTCCTCTTCTCCATGGAGATGTATGGTAGAACTAGGAGGAGGATGAGTTAGGAGCTAGTGTCTCTTCTTAATTCACTCCTAAAAGGTGAATAGTATTTACTCCAGCTACTCCTACTCTTGCTGAAGCTGAACTGCCAGACAACAGGAGAGACTGGCAGCTCCCATCTGAAGCCAAGCTTTACTTCCTACTTTCTTCTCATTCCTCCTCATACAAAAAAATGACACATTCATTAAGTCCTCTCACTCTGAAAGTGTGTACGGTTTCAATATTTATCTTATGTGTTGATTGCAAGATGCACACAAATAAGATGGGAATGTAAATTTGTTTAAGGTTTTGAAAATATAGAGTCCTATGCAAGTGCTAAGTATGATTATGATGATTATTACTAACTCAAAGTACTGTGATTTTTCTTTTCAGGGCAAAGCTGAGACTAGTTTGACATATCAAAGGGAAGTTAGCCTAGATTTAAGGCTCAGCTTTAAGTTAATTTCACACCTGTTCCCTTTATCAATCCATATGTTTGTCATCAATGAAAAATCCCCTCCACATGAACATTTGCAGTGGGAATAATTATGACACATTTCATTATCTTCAGTAAATTGGATGGTTCACTCTGCTGAAAACTCCATACAAGTCTTGTCTGCGTGCAGACTTCATTCATAATTGAGCTGAACTCAGCGTACAAAAACTGTGCTTCTAACTCTGCTACAGAGCGGAATCTTCTCAGCTGTATTTCAGAGCATTCAGAGATTATTTTTTCCCAAATCTGAAAAAATAATAAATGGTACCTATTTTGAAATTATTAAAAGTCAGTGGAATTGAACAATTAGAGTACATAATAAGAACACTTATTTTTTTGTAATTTCTTAAGCATTGGTTAAAATTTCTAAAGCTATGCATTGATTTATTATGTTTATATATCCACAAGATTCTTTTCACCAAATGAGTCCATTTCTGTTGTACATCAAAATAGTTGTTGCCTCATTTGTTCCAATTCAAGAATGATAATTACACCTGGCAACATTTTTACTCGATTAGGAAACATTTATTAAATCACATCAAGGACTTCTGTATAATGGAGCTAAAGGATGTTAAATCAAAATAAATAAAGCTTTTCCTACATTTTATTATTCTTGTTCTATAAAAGCCAAAATTCAGTACCTTCATAATGTTTCAGAAAGTCCTACCTGGGGTTACTGCACACAGTCATTTAAAAAGTAGCTGTTCATGCTTCCCACACACAAGCAGAAATAATACAATATATATTCTTGGGTTAGTGAACATTTAAGACATACTCTTATAAAGCATTGGAAATTGTGTATGTAATAATTAAACAACAATTTTTAGAAAGCTGTTTTCTGATGCTAATTTTCTCAAAAGAATTCTTTCTTTTATAAATGGAGAAAATCACCTAGACACAAGATTTAAACTCAAGGTTTACAGCTGTGTATTTCAGGACACCATATAAACGAATTTCTCACTGATCTGTCAGAGGTGAGTTGGCAGTCTCTGGAGTGTGACCGCAAAACATAAGGCATGTGTCACCTTGTGACATTTGCTGGATTGATTCCAGAGGTAGTTTGAGGAATTCCTACTGTACAGTTCTCAACGGGGTTTGAGATGAGAGAGATTTTGAGCTGCCAGGTGCCAAAGGCCAAAGCAGAATTTTAAGTTTCAAGTGAAGTTTTAAACTGGAATAAAGGCACAAATTTAAAGGTGCCTCCAGGTAGTTGAGTCTTTTGATAGTTGAGCAGGCATCTAGGGGTTTTGTAGGAAAGTAGGGTAATTCGTTTTTCAGCCAAACTGACACCTATCGATTATGAAATGGTTTAAAAATAAATTGGGGGTCTGAGCTTGCTTAAGCTTTGATTTTTGTTTATGTTTTGCCTTTTTCTTGATAGCATGGAAGAGTTTCCAAATAAGAAGTTTCACAAGCAAATAGCTAACCATTTTCCACTTGTGCAAAATATTTTTTTTATATCTATACTAACACACACACCCCAAAATACTGTGTTACACAAACACAGAAAAGGTATTATTCTTACGTCGGTGGGTAGTAGAAGTATCTCAAGCCATATCAGAGGAATATTAACTACACCAACCAAAGCATTATGATTCAGGTTAGGTCTTGGTTTAGAGGGAGAGATAGAAGTGAGTTTAGATTTTAATGAGGATGCCTTCAGCATTTGAAGGGCAACTTGTTTATTATAAGATCTGCAGTATCATGAGAAATGTAAATTAGTTTTCAAGAACATACATTCTTTTCTCAAGCATGAAGAAGTAAACCAGGGAATGATGCCTTTTGTGAAACACATCGTCTAGCAGAAAATCAGGGTCTCCCCACCGAATTTTGATTTATAAGACAAGTGAAACAACAGTACTTCCGCCACCCATATAAAAGAACCCCAACAGATTGTTAGAGAAATTGAATGAAAAAAATCAAAAGAGAGTTGTTCTGGCAAGTTTGATATATGAATGCAAACAGTTAAGATTTCTTTAAAAATGTCAGGTCTACTTATTAGCCTTTCCTATGTTAGTGACACTTACCAGAAAATCAGATCTTTAAATACAGATTCAAGGCAGACAAGTAACACATGATTCATGATGATCTCTATGACTTACCTTATAAAGAAACAAATTTGTTCCCAAAATTATATCTCCAATGACATTTCCACTGAACTAAGTTCCCAACACTTTGCTGACTTTTTTTAGATAGAATTAAATAAAAAAACATTTTAGCGAGTAGACATAATATTTTCTTTATAGCTTTGAATTTCCTTCTTGAAAAATATTAAAAATATGGCAACTCTAGGAAAGACATAAAGTATAATTAATATGGTCAAAAAAAAAAAAACAATGAAAATACAGCTGAGGAAGTTTAAAAGAGGATTATGTCATCAAAGTTGAAATTATGGTGTGGAATAGGAGGGGGAGCAATGTGAGTTCTATGTGTAAACTACTCCCATGTGAAAGCCATCAATTATCTTAGTCTCCATTATATAAATGCAGCAGAAGGGGGGGGGACACACACACAAAGAAAGGAGGATTTACTTTTTTTATTAATGGTATATCTGGAGTTGCCATGGAATTAAATACACTGAAGAACTCAGGTGCACATACTTAATTCTTAACTGCTATTATTTCTTCACATCTAATAAGAATGCACCTCTATTATGGAGGCTAAAGCATTTGTAGAGGTTTAGGATTTTAATTCCTGAAATATACTGCAGATTTGCTTCCAAAAGTTATGTCCAATTGTATTTAGAGCATACAAGTTAAAATTCTAAAGTCAAAGTTTAATAATTTTTAATAAATTTTTTAATTTTTGTAAGAAAATCATGATGAATTGAATTTACAATAATAAAGTTTTTGTAAAGGTTGATAGAGGATTCACAGTTAAAATCAGCAGTGAGTACTGGATGTTTACTCTTTAAGTTTTCTTATTGATGACATGTAAGAGTTCAGTAGTTAGAGAGAACAAACTTTATATTCTCTTTGAGATTATGTTTGTGGTTTTTTTGTGTGGTTTTTTTTTTATTTGTTTGTCTGTTTGTTTTTTTTTTTTTTGAACACAGAAATGGTAATTTTGGATATTATAAAAAAAAGCAAGTTCTAGTAATGGAACCAGTAAGAAATATTTTTGTCAGGAAATAATTTTCTTTTTGGCTTACTTATAGAAACAGAGTACAGGACAAAAAATTGTGTCAAAAAATATATTTTAAAAACACATATCCATTACATTCCACTAATACCATTTTTAAAGACTGACAGTGGCATCCAGACAGTGTATGTTATTCATGAATACAAGTGACTTTACCAGTTAGCTTCTTGAAAGATATTTCTTAGTATAACTGGAACAACAAATGGAGAATACCCATGTTACGAATTCTGTCTATCTCTCTGTCTGTTTGTCTATCAGTCATGGTGCAGAGATTTCTTACAGGTAATTACTTGACAGGTTTCAAGTGGTGTCATGAGTTCAGCAGCAGCAGTCATTTTTCCCCTTTAAGTAGTAGCTGGTGAAGCACTGTGTTTTTGGTTTTTGGTTCGGGAACAGTGCCGATAACACCAGTGTTTATAGTTATGGCTTAGAATGTTTAGGATGGCCAAGGACTTTCTGAGTTTCATGCTCTGCCAGGGAGGAGGGGAGCCAGGAAGAAGCCGGGAGGAAGCAGAGACAGGGCACCTGACCCA
>JASSUY010007924.1:41472-66323 GCA_032466535.1 Forpus xanthops | reverse complement strand
TACCTTAGTTACTAAACTGTTCTTATCTCAACCTGTGGGAGTTGCATTCTTTTGATTCTCCTCCCCATCCCCCCGGGTCTGGGGAAGAAAGAGGGGGGAGTGAGTGAGAAAGCAGAACTACGTAGCATGAAGGCCTTAAACCATGACACAGGGTAAGTATCAAAAACTCAACATGGGATATTGGAATATTTTGATGCTAGGACCCAGCTCATCTTCACAGACTTTCCAAATACACAGTAAACTGGGGCCTGGAATCCCAAACAAAAAATAACAGGCACTGCAGAGATGAAAACTGAAAATTAATATTGTATTGAACCTCAGAAATGTTTTGACTCAGTTAAAAGAATTGGTAAATTTCTCTAACCTGGATTACTTGCCTTGGCAGAAATTAAACCATGATAGTGGAGATGACCACAGGCTGTGCTATAACCAGGTTATGTTTATTACCTTTACATGGATGAGGAAGGAGTGCAATATTAGTATCTGCTACCTGTCTGCCATGTTGTTGCGTGTCATAAATGCGATTTAACCATCAACAGTGATTCATAATGATGTCATGACAGCAATCAGTCAGTGTCTGCAATACACGTTTGCTGTTTGCAAATGCAGCATACACGCATATTTGAAGTGTGACAGTCTAAGAGGTTATTGTAGCTTAAAACATCATAAGCTAAGGACCCCTTAAGAAATTCTTTTACTTTGACCTGAGTGTCTTCTCTCTCAGAAGATCACCTGACATTGCTTTGTATAGGTCATTTTCTTCAAATTTCTAAATTCATTCTGATTTTCTGACCAATATTGATTTAAAAAAAACTCTGTTGTTATTTAGCACCCATGGGTGATCTGGATTTGCATTTTATGTGCTTCAACATCCAAGTAGCTTTTATAACCTTCCCCTCACTTTCTGAGTTTGCTTTACAAAGTCACTCCTTTAAACTCAGGAAGTCACAAGTAGACTAAGATGGAGATTTATACTTTTGAATAATGCCTTTTCCTTCCGGCCAATGTTCATTAGACCTAAGTCAAAATTGTTTTGTTGCCCTTCCAGGAAATGCTTAGTAAACGTGAAGACCGGTAGCAGTACAGAGATTATATGATAGAAATATGGGTTTAAATTAAATTCCAGAGAGCTTTGAGTTTTTAATTCATAACTTAAATATACAAGACCCTACCACCCACTCAGTTAAATAGTGCTATAATATTCATCCCATATGATAAAAGTACATTGTTCAGTAGCAACTATCACACAGATTATCAGCCATATTAGTAAAAAAAGTATTTAGCCATGGTACACAAAATATGACATTGCACATTATTTTCTACTTACTGGCAAGACATGAAGGCTTATGTTAAACATGGTGACATCATAATATAGGTATTTTTTTGTAGAATATCACGAAGACGGATGTAGCTTAATATTATTGGGCTCGAGATGCAACTTCTGACAATAGAAAGACAGATTTCATGACTCAAAAGCTATGATGACATAAAGAACATGAAGCTTGTCCTTTAACTCTTAACAATAGGGCTAAGTTTTGTACTTAGAGTCCCATAAAAAAACAACAACAACAAAAAAAAAAAAAAAAACAGCTCTGTCCTTTGACAGAGGATAAAATAATAATTTTAGCTAACAAAATACTGGGATCATTATCCAGACTAAAGGAATGCAAAATCTCCCTTTTGGCAGCTAATGGGCAAATAATACTTCATCATTCATTAATCTTTGTCTTGGTTCCATTTCATTACAAAGTGACAGCATGAAGAATGCACTTGTCCCATGCTATGTCTTTAATAAAATAACAAGCATTGATTCCTATAGTTGAAAGGCTGACTTAATGGCTAAAAGTAATTACATGTACCATGTATTCCTGAAATTTCAAGACAGAATGCAGAAAACTTCCTGCTGTTCTAAAGACCAGCATGATTACTTTCTGAAACACACTGCATTCACAGCAGAGATAGCTGAAAAATCCTGGGAAGTTCTGGCCATCTCAGTGTGTATATTAAGTCTACAGGAATTAACACAGTCAAACAGAGAGTTTAGATAAGTTAATGACAAATACACAGACTGATTCAGGAGGATAATATACCACAAGGCCTGGTTTTGGGAAGACTCACAGGATTTGAAGATAGCAGAAGCTGGCTGGCACTGTGGTTAAGATTTTTAAAGCTGCTGAAATCACCTAGCCACACCAGTTCCACTTGAAATTCAGTCCTTACTCAAGCCCATTAATCAGAAATGCAGACATACTGTTGCAAGTTCTGAAGTATCCTTTCATAATAACCGCACTTCCACAAGCAATCACAGAAGTCTCGCATGGCGCAGCAGACAGGCATGCAACTTCACATCAAATAAGCTCATCTTCACTAGCAGACTAAACAAAAGTCTGCTATTAAATCTACAAACTGCTCATATAGTTTCTTTCCTTCAGAAATACTCTATGAAACTTGGGTCTTAGTAGAATTAATGTATTTCTTATACATTGCAAGGGAGCTTTGTGGCAGTGTAGTTGTATTCTGTGACTGGGTGAGCTGCTTACAGATTTCGGTCTGTAAGGACAAGGCAGAGAGGTCTTAAGTAAGGAGTATCTTACTATTTGCAGTAAGGAAGCAGGGTATTACGAGCCTGAGACAAAAGAAACTCTTCTACCTGTACTCAGAGCAACAGGCAATATATTTGCAAACAAAACCCTGATCCAGCACATGTTCAATTCTTTGCACTGCAAAATGAATGTATTGCATGCCAGATTTGCAAAGGTTAAATGAGGACAGCATGAGGCTTTATGCTTCAAAACATTTTCACTTATCAGTTTTCCACAAATCAAAATCAAGAGAACAATATGCAAAATATTCTGGAATTAAAATAATGTGTATATACATATATGATGAATCATAAGCCTATATAATTTCTCAGGATCTAGGCCATGGAACAATTGTACACTATGCGTTTAAAAAATAATTCATTAAGAAAATCAACTTTTTATTTTAGTAATTTCCAAGCTGCAACTTACAAGGATGAGAAACAACTCCTCATTCTGCAAATAGGCTGAAGGCAGTAAAAAATCTGTTTACTTGAAACCACATCAGCAATAGAAGTAGCTTGTGTTTGATCAGTACTTCTAGGTGAACACATTAGCTTCACTAGAAAGAACATAAGGAAACAATACAGTGATGATAGAACTCGAGAGCACACAAATACACTGTTCTGACCGGGCTGTAAGTAAATGGCATGATTTGGTGCTGTACAGAACAGCTAATAGCTTCTCTTAAGTATAATAAGGAATGTGCCTTTATTTTAACCAGCTTAACTCAGTATCACTTCTTGCAAATTAGAATTCACAGGAAAGTAGTAGTAGCAGCAGGCATCTGGGCATGCAGAGAATGTACATGATTATAAAGAGCAGATTTAAGACATTAGCCTTAATCCTTTTGTATCCCAGAGATTGTGTAAAGTCTTTATTAGTTTCTTTTAGACCTGGAACTAAATCAATTAATGCTGTTCCTATGATTCAGTCATCAGCCAGACTGGCTGCATAAACTTTTTGTCTCCATAGACTGTTACTAAAGTTAGGTAACGAAAATAACCACTGTGGTGCCTATTATAAAGTGTGCTTATCAGTGTCAATCTCCCATTTTGTACTAAGAGCAAATGGCATTTAATATTTCCTTTTAGAACTAAATACAAGTTAGTAAGAGGTAAGGGGCCAAAAAGTAGTACCAGCTTCCAGGAATATTATAATGTATTTTTTACCATTTTTTTTTTTGATAGCATCTATAATACCTATTCAGGAAAATGCTGTCATGTGTTTTGATAGAGGTTTACAAATCACTGTTATGTTCAGAAACAACATTTTGTTGCAACCTCTGTTAACATGCATTAACTGTAACTACCAGCAGCATCTCCTACAATGAGTTCTAGACCTTCCAGTGCTATTGTGGTACACACAAATTAAGTGTAGGGAGCTACAGAGAGCTCAGTTACAGAGAGCTTCAGGAACACACTGACTTGGACACCACTGGGTGTTTTCCTATATGCCACAAACACAGGTAATGCACATACATTCAAGGCTACAGTCAGCTGCAGAGCACCATGAGACAGCAATGGGGTGCAGGAAATTAACTCCCGGAAAAAAAGAATACAGTAACAAACAGGTTTGTGCCTTACCTTTCTCTTTTCAGAGGCCTGAAGACACAGATATAATGTTTTGTTTCTCCAGATGTGCTACGAATTAGGCTCCCCTCTACAGACAGCTGAGGCTGTGTGTAAAAGCGAGAAAGGGTCTCACACACATTGCTCCTATACATCAGCTATTCAGTTGTCATACAAGAGAAAGGGGAAGGGTAGTGCCTTGCCCAAGCTGCTGATGCACAACTAACTGAGCAGGCCTTTGTGGAAGCACAGGCTGGGCTGCACCTGCTCTGCAGACAGAAGCAGGGACTGGGAAGGTGACCTGTTCACCAGTGAGGACAAGAAGGGGATTCTGGAGATGGCCGCAGCAGGATTTCAGGTGGACCAGGGAAGTGTCAAAAAGCAGAGGTCTAAGATTAGGAAGCACTTTGAGGATCCTGTTTTGGAGCAGAGGTACCTAAAATCCATCTCAATTTAGTAACAAATCAGACATCTGAATCCAGCTGCAAAGTGACGTGTCAAAGTTAGACGAGGAGTTTGAACCCAGCCCTGCACCAGCATGCATGTCAGTAATGCATTTCAACCTTAACTGAATCTGAATCTCCAAAACTGCAGCCCCAGCATCTTTAATTCAGAAGAGACCCAGAGAGTAAGAGCACTGAAAAGGAGATGGGGTTGTACAAGGTGACCTGAATAAGGATAGGCAGTCACACAATTAGAACAATTCCTCTTCTTGGGGAGTCACTTGATTTTATAATTAAGTTAGCTTGAATAGTTCATTTCTTGCAAGCTCTATAGTACTAATGAGCTACCCAGACCCTGAGGAACATGTACCTGTGCAAAACTTGTTGGGTACACTTTCATGCAATTTTAATTCTTATTTGGCTAACCGTTAGACCTTCTCAACTGCATTTCAGGAAAGCATACTCCTTTTTTTCACATTCTGCCTATCCTCATAAGAATAACACCCAAGAGACTCAGTCATCTGAAGAGAGATGCCTAATTTTTTTAATTAATTAGAATCAGATAAAATATACTCTTGCTTTCATCAAGAGACATTGTATAATTGTAAAATGACTTCCACTATGTTGAATCCAGGCATACTGGTCTTTTCCCAGCTTTCTCCACATTCACTTGTTCATCATCCCATGTGCTAATACAGTACATGCCAGCAGAGCTGGGAACTGCATAGCTGAACTGACATACAATTAAAAATAACACTCGAAAAATAAACAGTCTTAAAAAAAAGAAAACAACTTAGTATTTTTAACCTTGTCTTATCATTGATCCAGTTAATGTTGTGCCCTATTAATATTTATATCACTGCCAGTAAAGAGACAGTGACCTCACAGTATGGAAAAAAGCAGAGGAGGGGGAGCGTTGGGGACTGGGATTTCTTAAGTCTGCTTCAGCAAAGTCAACATTAAGACTAACTAAACCCTCAGTCTCTGGGATTGTTCTTTACCCATACTGACAGGAGTGAGGTTAGAGCCCTGACAGAACGGCCTAGGGTGAAAGGGACCTCCTGAAGTCATGTTGTCCAAACCCTGAACTCAAGCAGGGTCACCATGTTCAGATGGGTTTTGAATATCTCCATAGATGGAAATTCCACAGCCTCCCTGGGCAACTTTGTAGAAGTGCTGTGCAAGTAGATGTATTCATGCTTCGATCTTCATTATGTCTGCACCAATTGCAATGCGGTGTCACAGATTGACATCAACTGGGATTCCATTCCCTACTTTGTTTCCTTTCATTCCAAATTTGCCATTGTACTTGAAATTGCAAATTCAGCCCTACTTCAACTGCAGATTCATATCGCCTGTGGTCATCAGAGTTCACAGGCCAAGATACAGCCTTGAGTTTGAGCAGAGAAGGTAGTGTCTTTGAACTTCTTATTGAAGTTTAGGCCTAACTTGCAGAATTCTATGTTACCTTACAACAGCAGTTCTTGTTTGGTGGTGGTATCTCATTGGGCAAGGCTGAATATATGACCACAATGACATTAAATTTAAAACCTAAGACAGAACAAATAGGTCATGAGTTTTATGGTCCCTTCCAACCCAAACCATTCTATGGTCCTATGAACTCCTCTTTTAAGACTTGTTACTTGTTCCTTTATTCAATATTTTTGCAAATAGCTTTAAAATATGGTGACATTTTTTGCTTTGTCATTTTGGGCACTTTTTCCTGTGGGATACAGTATGAAGTTCACAGGTCTCATTTGCCAGGGTATTCTGGTTTAAGGACATGGTAGCCAACAGCAGTAGTTAAGGTCATGCCTAGTACTTTCACAGTAGAAGGATCATTGTCTTCTCTTACTGTAAGAAAATCATCCCTGCAGCTGCTTGAGCAGTGCTGCAGTCTAAACCTTTGGGGAATTGACTGGATGCATCAGACCAGCAAAATGTCAGCTTACCTTCTCCTCTGCTGGGGTCTTATTTTTTAAAAGCAATTTTTTTCCTAAGCTGCCCTGATTAGGTAGTACTAATAACATTAAGTTAAATTGGTTCCTTGGGAGACGTCCCAATTAAATGGCTATCCTAATTAAGCACATCCTGATTAAGCAGAAGATCCTATAATTATTATAATAGCATATAATAAAAACTGGCCCATAGTTTTGTTCAGACAGAAAGCATTTTGCAGACCTTATTTACAGGAACCACTTTATCCAGAATTGAAACACAACCAACTCTTGGGTGAAATGCTACATCTGTCTAACTAGTATTCAGTAGAACTTAACAGTCTTTCAGAAAAAATCCTGCACCATACTGACAATGCAGATAATGTTATGATAAGGAAGAATGTACTTAACATGTAATACGGAAAAATATTTTGACTGCTTTTATCAGAATTATTGCACTATTTGTAATTGCTGCAAATGACCGTACGTGCACCCAAAAGGGCTTTTTGGTAGAAGCTACCAACACAAAAGTTCCATACTAAATGGAGAAAAAGTACCACATGTTGAACTTTTGCATTCAAAGTTCTGAAAAAATAACTCATTCCTATATTAACACCATGGACTTTCCTCAGTTTGCAATACTAAGGAGAGCGCAGCACAAGAAGCTGGGTATGGTCTGGTAGAAGTACTAATGCGAGTAAACCATCAAAACCACTTTCTCCAGTGAGCTGTAAAGCTGAGATCCTGACCCTTTGTAGTTACTGCAAATGTATGGCATGCACTTTTGAGTGCCACTGTGCCAGAGGGAATTCCTACCGTATGTTTTGGATGCTCTTCATGCTCCAGCTTGCATAATCGCATTTGGCTGGCTCAGTTCCTTTCTGGATCACAGTGAATTACAACAGCCTCTTTTTTAGTTTGTTCTACACAACACTGTAGGGAAGAACTCTCAATAAGTAACAGATAAATAACTTCGATAAAAAAATCCAAACAAGCATTTAGTTATTAAAATTACTTTCCTTTTTTTTTTTTTGCTTCTTAGTGACAAAAATCAACAAGAAGTTCAAATGCTCAGAGTTGTCAGCTGCTACTGAGTGAATACATATGTAAGCAGTCATCAAACGGAAGAGTTGCTAAAGTCCACCTTAAATCATTACTCCAGGGAGTATGTGTAATAACTCTCTACATCTCTTCTAATTGTCCTGTCATTGCAGTGTTTGAGCACGAGTGCTGCAGAGATATTGTATTATCTGTTTATTCAACATTAGGTCATTACTGTGTGGTTATGGCAGCTATGGGAAATGAAACTGCCACCCAGGGATGCATAGGGCAACATAATTGCAATACCTGACTGCAGTGCTGTTGTGCAAGGACCTCATGCAGAACACAGGGATCGGTGCTGAGGAGAGATCTACAGGAGCTAGGACAAGATGCAAAGTAAAATTATTACGATTAAAGAAACAGCCTATCCATGTACAAAAATAATTAAAGCAGCTTTGCTGTTCAGGCTGTAGTTGCCATTTGTACCTGCATCAGGCAAATTAAATCAAAGAAAAAGAAAAGGCAGTTCAGATAAAAAGGGTCAATGTTAGCATGAAAGTAAATTGACGTAGGGCTTGAAACTGAAGAGGCTTTCATCGAGGTACCTCCTAACCATATTAGCCTTAAGAATTAAGCGCAGCTAGCCAGTAAACAAGTTTGCCTGGTGCTGTGGCAGATGACAGCTGTGGACCAGCTGTTACAGTCTTGTGCTCTGATGCTAGGTAGTTGTGACATCAGACTGACCACTACAGTCTCAATAACAGCTTTTCTTGAAGTTTCCTTCTTTTACACCAGGCTGCTAACTCACTAACCTCTCTGTACCTTAATATATTTCTCTGTGATGCACAGAGAAAAAAAATCTAACAACTTTACAGAGGCTACCTATTGAGCAAACTCCCCCAGCATTAGCTTAGATTACCTTTCTTTTTAAGGAACTAGCATAAATCTTCTGGCAGTTCATAGCAGCACAACAATCACTCCCTGTCCCCATCTGGTAAGGGCAGGAAATGCTTCTTTTTGGATAGACATACAACCTGAAGTACCCAGTCACTAGAAGAATATTTCTATAAGTAACAAGTATCCCAGAAGAAGATACTTAATCCTTCTCCCCCCCCTCCCCCAAATATAAATCAACCAAAACAATAGAAAGCTGTTGGTTAGATCTCCAACAATAATTGCTTTATGGGGAAATACAGTGTTGTAGTAGTAAAGGCCATACTACCTTCCTGCCTTTTTTCAGACTCATCTTCCCCAACATCTCACCTGAGAACTCCCTCTCCAGCCCCTTAAGTAGCACAAATGAAGGGCAAATCTTCTGGGCCCCTCCCTAGCAAACCCCAATCAATTATCTTAGATTGGAATTACATGAAGTTTGATCTTCTCACCTCTTCATTCTCTGATGTCTCTGGTGGTGTTTTTATACCCATGTGTACATATTGAAAAAAAAGAAAAAGCTAAAATAAAAAAGCTATTTCCTGCAGAACTTGAGGCAATTCACTTTTTTTACAAACATTAATAAAGATTTCAAATAAGCTAGAAAGTAGAGTGAAGGTTTTGATAGATGAAGTGGCATCTACTCAAGTAGTGAAGTCTGGAAGAGTGTTTTAAACCAGAAAGACTATTTCCAGGCAGTCAGGAGTTTCTCAGTCTTTAGAAATTAACATCTGGTTGAATTAAAACTGGATTTTCAGCTGCTGTAAAGTGAAATACTGAGTCAGTGAAATAGGCTTCACTTGCGCAAATGGTTTCTGCAACTCTACAAAGTTGTTATCATGGGGACAGCTGGGCCAAAGCTCAATCACTATGCAGGCCTAACCATTTTTTGGATCATCCAGAAATATACTAAGCTAGTGGGTTACATCTTTGTTTTGCTGAGGCATCCTGAATTGGGAGCTCAGGCATGAGTACATTATTTTTCCTATATATACATCATTAAGTGCACCTGTGTTACAGATTATCTTTGTTTTGTCAAAATGGTGATCATTTCACCCTACTTTAAGTTGAGATCTGCTCAGGTTTCCATTCTTAAGTGATTCTATGACTGCTGTGAATCTTGAGAAGGCATGAACCGGACCCCACCAATTCAAGAGAAGTTCAACAAAATCCATGGTGCTCAGACCTAATGTTGAGTCTGTCAAGACAAATCAGCTACCAGGATTGGAGTCCACACAAGCTGGCATGTTAATAAATCCTTTTAAGTAAATTATTCCTAGGGTAAGATTTCAATTTCCTTTGAACACAATATCGAGGTCTGTTGATAGCCGCATACTAAAACTAACAAGAAACATCATAATGTTTTTTCAACTGGCTTATTCTAGAGGGAAATGGGAAATATTTTAAGAGCTATGTTGCAAGTTCAGTCTGAATATCTTGACCCCTGGGATTCTTTAACCTTAAGCCTGAATGTAATAACTTCACCCTGCCCTCAAGAGAGAAATGTTGTGTTTTGTAGGATGTCTGTCTCAGCACAAACTTTTGAGGCTTACATGAGGTAAGGGAAGTGTCAGAGCATATGTTATAACAATGATTAGTGGGACAACCTCCTTCATTAAACTGACTCACAAACAAGTATTTTCTTAGATACTTTTGACTTGCTTTTACAAGACCCAGACTGCTGGCTTTTGCAGAGTAGCACCTGTGGTGGTGTTGAACTCCCTGGGTTCTTTGGCTGGCAACTCACATAATCTGCAGGCTCTATGCAGACATGCAGCTATTTAACTGGTGTGTGGGAGGGACATCTTGCAGGTTGTTATATTGCCACCACATCATGCAGCTTCACATGTCAAGCCCTTACAGGTCACCTTTGCACAGGAGAAAAAGGGTTAGAATAATTAACTTTGTTTATACATTATACACAAGCCCTTTAAAAAGGTTGGTTACAAGTACAGATAATTTGAGAGTTCTGTGAGACAGTCCAAACGTCAAAACTTGGTTTCCAGGGAGCACCAAGCCTCAAAAGCTGGTTCCAAGTAGACAGAAGGGCAAATTGAGCCACAGCTTCACAGGGTGTCAGGTTCCTCTAAAGCTCAAGTTCCATCACCTGATTCAGGGAGCATCAAAACCCAAACAAAAATGTACCACATGGTAAATCCTGCCCTGTAGGTTTTATAAAAATTAATTGCCATCCAGCAGGCTTGAAGACTGTCAAGACCTCCAGCTCTAGGGAGCAAGGATTTCAATGTACCCAGAATACAGAAACAACTGGGATAGCAACAGTACAAACCTTCACTTCCCTGGCATTGCTGCTGCTCTTACTCTGGTAGTGGGACACAGACCTACCTTTTATTGGTCCCTTTGACAGTCATGTCACCTTAAGACTGATTCTGATGAAAGCTTTTTAGAGACTGTAAATATTTAGCTGGATCCACAAAAAAGAGGGAGATGCAGTTCACAGAGTACCAGCCTTGGACTCGGGAAGATGATATTTTGTTCCTTACAGCACCATAGGTTTCCTGTATGACAACAAGCACAGCCAAGCCCTGCTGTAAGGATCAGCAACAGTCACATATTCATTCAGTTGTATACTCTAAAACAGAAGTGAAATATTACAGGACTTTATACATACAAAGAAGTGTTCAGACACCAAAATAGAAGTGTTGGGTAAATACCTTTGAGTAACAGCAAGTTTCTGCATAACTATCATCATGTCATCCAAAACTCACTATGCCAGATTTATTTATCAGTAAAATATAATCATAAATACATGATGCCTTTCAAGCACTGTGACATTCCCTTCCTGCAGATGGCTGGAAATGTTCTTAGATACAGTATTTGCAATTAACTTGCTGATGAGATTAGTGCTCTGAAATGGTTAGCTTTATAGATGTCTATGTCCCTCTGTGGCTATTACTGCTTTAACCTTTTTGAGACCTTACCTGAGAGCACTTTCTTATGACTGCAATTCTTAGAATGCAAGACAGAAAGAAACAGGCCAGCAGAAGCAGAGAGAAGAGGTGGAACACACAGGTGGGTGATTTGCCTTGGGCTCTAGCAAACTGCATCCTAATCCCTGCTCCACTGCTGACCCCAGACTGGTCACTCACCTCTCTTTCTGTCTCAGCAAAATTAGGGCAGTGGTACCTACTGTCTTCCAGCCCTCCTGCCCCTCCAGAGGACATGCCATGGGAGAGCTCAGAGCCATCAGCATTCCCCTGGGGCAGTTCTGCCACCTTCTTTATGCATGAGTAATCATCATTCCTGACATGTACTGCTCTACCCCTCTCATTTACCCTGCAGGAGGGTTTGGAGCATGTGTTCAAAACATTCAGGAAAATCCCTCCAACAACTGCTACTGAATTCCCCTGGGAGAATTGTCCTGGTTCACACATTGCTTAGGACTCCTTGCCTGCAGGCAGGAAGCACACCAGTGGTGGAATGCATCCGTTAGGAATAGAAGGACTTCATAGGTTATGTCAGGGATCTTGGGGGGTCCAATATAGGACACATTTGCTTCAATACACTTTGCCACTGTTCACTGCTTTGTACCACTGGGATGTGCAAGAGCAACGTCTCTTCCATAGGGAGCAATCAGGAAACCCAGAATTTAATTAAGCTTGGATTGTTACTCTCTTTGCACCTAGGCCTGACTATGTCTTGGGCTGCTTTTCACCTTTCACTGACACTAATTTGCTCACAACAAACAGCTTCTCATCTGAAGGAGGACTGGCATGAATCATAGCAGAAGCATGAATCAAAGTGGACTGGCATGAAAAGATCATGCTCATTTTGGAGCACTGCATTATGCCTTGATTAATTGGCAGTGGCTTATGGCTCTATCAGCAGGACATGCTCCCTGGAAGAATGACACATTTCTGAGAAATCCTCCACAGATCTAAGCATGTATTATTGATGAGCTAGGAGAAAATCATCATTTAAACTCTGGGCTTAAATCAGTTTTGCTGCAAGGTCTGCCAGTCTTTTTAATTATGACTTCCCTCTGAAGTACACTATATTTTCCCTGAAGCGAAGGATTTAGTTATGACACTAACCTACAGCTCAGGAGCTCTGTACTCTCCTTGGTTCTGTTTCAGACACCATGGGTGATGCTGGACAAGACATGTTGAAAAAGTTTTCTACGCCTGCTGATCCGGAGTCCCCTTTTTAAATTCACCTATATAGGTGCAATGTCAAAACCTCATGAAGGCAGCCGGTGGGCTGACTGGCATGGCCCTACCCTCCCCTTCCCTCTGTCCACTCCGCTGTCTGCCCTGTGGTGGTACCATCAGTCTGATGATCCTATCAGGACAGGAATCTGAGTCGGTAGGAAAGGAAGAAGGCAGGTTTGTTGTTACTGAGCTGAAATAAGAGCCTGCTGAAGGGATTTCTTCTTTGCCTTGGCTATGATCTCAGTCTAAACTGATGCAACCCTTCCTGGGTGAAGAAGTACCAAGGTATTTTTTTGCTGGTAAGGCTGGAATGTGATCAGACAAAGCCTGCAAGCAGCAACAGGCAAGAGTACATGGCTGGGAGTGCGCTGCTCAGTTGGTGAAGGCAAGACCTTGAAACAAATTTGCAGCCTCAGGCTGCAGATACTGATGTAAGTTGCCTACTGCTAGGGCAGCAGGTAGCCAGTGCAGCAGCTAATCTATTATAAAACCACATCCTAAACCAGTTGTTTTCCCCAGGGCTGGATCTACCACCTGTCCCATACACTGCATGGATTTTCTATTTAAACTAAGTCTTGGAGCAGGAGTTTTTCTCTCACATGGACTTGCACAGTGCCTATCACCATGGGGATCTGATCTCATTTGTATACTTACAGATCATAACTGCTTTTTAAGAAGTCCACAAAAAATGAAAAACAATCAACTGCTGCCAACAACCCTGGCTATCCAGTAGTGCTCCCTCTTCACTGCAATATTTGCAGACCTACTCTTGAGAACTCTTCCATCTCCTCCTGTTTCCTGCAGGGATATTATCTGTGTTTGTGAGGATTCAATTAATGCCATTGATATGGAATGTCATTCCATTCATCACAAGACACTGCATCTAATGAATAGGGAAATCTAATTCTCGCAAAATAAATATGACACCAAATTAAAAGAGTTCATAAACAGCTTCCAAAATGCAGTGAGTATGTTTCAATTTGTTGTCTTTTAAATTGCACTGAATCCCTCAAGTACCACCTAGCTATAAACAAGTCAGTAAGTGAGTCTGAAGTTTATTATCACTAATGTTTGCCTTTATTTGTACTAGAATCGAGTATTAGTATTTGCCGGAAGAACAGCAAAAGGAAGGCCATCCAAATGTCACAGTTTTTAACTGCAATTTTCCTAAACTAACTTTAAGGCATAATGTATTCTAGATGATTATTTTTGCTGTGTTTACTGTCACTGAGACATTTAACAAAGTGTTATGACCTATCATTAAAACCATGTGAAAAGTTCACCAGGAAACCAGAAAAAAAGTACTAGAAAAAAGCAGTAATGCCTATTGGGTACTTGGTCAGTTGAAGAATAGACTTCTCTTCCTATCTTCCACCAAAACCCAACACAACAGTTAGCTTTTTGCCTGTGTCGTGGTTTAAGCCTAGTCAACCATGCAGTTCCCTCTCTCACTCTCCCCCTTTTTTGCTCCTGCTCCTGGAGGGAAGGGGAGGAGAATAAAAGAATGTAATTCCCATGGGTTGTCCAGTTACTAAGGTATAACACAAACCACTGCTGCTACCAGCAATGATAATAATGATAAAGGAAATAACAAGAGGAGAGAATACAACCGCTCACCATCTGCCAACCGATACCCAGCCTGACCAAGCAGGGATCTAACCCTCCCAGGTAACTGCCCCCAGTTTATATACTGGGCATGACAGGCTGTGATATGGAATACTTCTTCGGTCAATTTGGATCAGGTGTCCTGTCTCTGCTTCCTCACTGCTTTCCCTCCTTCCTGGCAGAGCATGAGGCTCAGAAAGCCCTTGGTCAAATAAACATTACTGAGCAGCAACTAAAACCATCAGTGTTATTGGTGCTGTTCTCAGGCCGAAAGTGTAAAGCACAGCACTGCACCAGTTTCTAAGGAGAAAAATGACTGCTACTGCCAAGCCCAGGACAGTGTGGTATCATTTTATTAGGGCATCAGTTTTCAGACAATTGATTACGCACATAAAACCAGATGATCCTGTCAAGGCCTTCTTTGAATTTAGTCTGGTTTTCAGAATCCTGTGTTGTTTGACCAGCCATTCCAGGCTACTTGACAGGAAAAGAAAGAGCATGGCTGTGGATTTCTTACAGGATGTTCTAGATGAAAGAGAGAGAGGAAGGAAGTATAGACTTAGTGTGGTGCTTACAAACTACACCATATTGGATCAACAGTTTAACTGTGGACAGTATCTGGTGCTTCAGAAGAAAGTAATCTTGTGCTTTACTGCGTGAAAATCTTATTTATTTAACAGCTTCTATCATGGAACGTGAACACTTTACTGAAATTAATCATTTTAACCTCATTACAGACAGTTCCTGGAAGTAAAGATCTTTTACCTGGCTTTTACAGTTAGCACATTACTTATGGTAACACAGCTCTGGCTTAGAAATTTAGAGCAGTAATTTCTGCAGAGCAGAAAACTCCCTTGTATGGAGATTTTCTTTCACTCCTCGAAGCATCACAAGCAGTGAGGAATAAGTGGATTTATCATAGAATCATAGAATAGTTTGGAGCTTGGGCTGGAAGGGACTTTTAAAGGTTGCCTAGTCCAATCCCCTGCAATAAACAGAGACATCTTCCTCTGGATCAGGCTGCTCAGAGCCCCACTCAACATGGCCTTAAATGTTTCCAGGGATGGAGCATCTACCACCTCCTTGGGCAACCTGTTCCAATGTATCCCCACTTCTTGATATCTAGTGTGAATCTACCCTCTTTAGTTTAGAACCATTACCCCTTGTCCTATCACAACAGGCCCTGTAAAGAAGTTCCCTTCCAACCCAAATTATTCTATGATTCTCTGATTTTCATTAGCCCCCCGTAAGTATTGAAAGGCTGCAATAAGGTCTTCCTGGAGCCTTCTCATTTATATAATGATTTTGAAAGAATTCAGGACATTTTGTATTTCAGCCCTAGAGTCAGCCTGAAGTCTGAAACCTCTTTCTGCCTTGTCTGCAGGAAGAGAGCTAAGGCTGAGATGGTGACTGATGTGGGTAACTATGAGATCTGTTATATTTAAGCAGTAATTTCTTGAACTAATATAAATGATTGACATGATCTTAAGAAAAGCAGCAGCTCTGTTTATTAGTAAGTTATCTATTTTTTTTAGCCTAGGATACCAGAGTACTGAATGAATTTTCTAGTATTTTAGTTTAGGGAAAAAAAGTTCTAAATAGCTAATGAACTTCAGAACAATAAGCTCTGTTTGGAATTGTTCAGCACAGAGTGTGAATTTATTTCTTCACTTCCCTTTTACTACTTTTTTACTGCAAACTAGAAAGTTGACCATGTCTTAGCACTTCTTACAAAAATATTTCATATTCATGCTTTGTTGCTTCCTAATAAGATAATGAAGTTAAGGTGAAACCTAGGAAAATGTGGGAAGGAAAGGCTAAGTGACTAACACAGGAAGGTAGGAAAGCTGTAGGATGATTCTGATGTGCTTTATAAGCTTTGAAAAGGAAGTTCTGGCAAGGCTGGAAGTTGACATCAGCTGTACTATTCTTATTTTTTCTTGTTTAGACTTCTTGGGATGCTTAAAATCAGAATTTAGCCCCCTCAATACTGATCTTTTCTGTTGGAGAAGATTGCTAGTGACATTTAAAGCAATGACTCTTCTGTTGCTTTTGAAGAACATAAATCTTTATTTTGGCTAAAATAACAAGGGATCTTTCAGCTCAGTGGCTAACACGGGGAACTGACAGGGAATTCTTTGGCATAAACTAAAACA
Organism: Forpus xanthops; assembly: GCA_032466535.1. Lineage (NCBI taxonomy): Eukaryota > Metazoa > Chordata > Aves > Psittaciformes > Psittacidae > Forpus > Forpus xanthops. The sequence continues at coordinate 49,886 of JASSUY010007924.1, read as the reverse complement.
GAAATTTAGGAGATTCTTTGGAAAGTAAAACAAAAGTATTCAGAGGCAAACTGAAATGTTCAACTTTCTCCCCACCAAAATGTCCTGTTTCAACTTCAAATTAAGAAAACCTTTTCAATAAGTGGCTTTCAGCTTGAAACAGTTCTCAAAATAAAGTTGTCATTTTAAAATCAATAAATGGAAAAGTTGACTTTCATTTTTTTCCCTACTCTTCTGCCTGACATTCTTTTGTAAGCCCAGTTAAATTGCATTTATGTTGCAAAATGTCATTTTTCAGTGAATATACTACTGTCAATAACATTTTGCCAAGTGTTGACTGTGATTCTATGCTTCCCTAGAACATTGCTACACATGACTCAGTTCCTGCTTGGACTGTAACTCAATTTCAGACCTTGCTGTCATCTATAACTCCAAAGAGCAATTTCAGCTGAAATCCTAAATTGAATTGCAGATTTGTACTGCATTGCTCACTATTTGTTAATAATATTGTGCCTACAACATATCCTGTTCCTCATTACCACAGAGAGAACAGTACTAGTTCTTCTGTATAATCCAGCGATATTTATTTCTCCAAATGTTAGATCCCTGAACGTACATAACCTACAGACGTCTGCATTTCCTTTGTAATAAGTACTTTTATCTGGCCAGTAATGCCGAAAAAGTTTCTCAGGACCATAAAACCACTTGGATATATCCATATGATTTATATGTCATAGAAAAATATCACCATATGCATTCTTCTGGTTTCAAAGGAACACTAACTATTACGGGATAAAGTCACTGGGAGCTTTGAACTCTCATACCAATAACACCCTTGAGCATCGGGGTATGACTTTTGGTAAGAAATGTCAGTCCTAATCCTCCAACAAACATGAGCAGTTCAAGGCATGATGCTGACACATCATGGCTAATTGAGATTTGGAACAGGAAAGGATATTGGGAAACCAGAATAACAGCTTGAACAAATCACACTTTCTTCCAGACAGAAGCCCAGGTCCCCAGGGCTGACTGTTTCTGTCATATTCTGGAAGGATAGTCAGATATAAAATTTAAAGTACAAATATTTTTTTCCTGCACCCTAACATACAATTTTTAGTAAACAACAAATTCTATACTGATAACTTCTTGGAAACTCAGGGATGAGCCCTTTGAGTTCAAATAGATGACACCAGAACACTGAACAGCTACTTAGAAGGCCAGCATTGTTTGCAGTGATGGGAGTGATGAAGAACTGCAGTGACCATTTTGTTTACCTGTGGTCTGAGGAGGACAGCTCACTACACTGCCTCAATCAAAACATATCTGTGTTGCTGTAGTGCCCCAAGCACAGCGTGCCTGGGGTCTGCTACATTTATTGACCCCAACCATGAAGGAAGTGAATAGTCTTTGGAGTCAGTTTGGGCATTTGAGTTCAAAGTAGAAGTTGAAGGAAAGCCTAAGATAACACGTCTTTGGCACAGACACATCTTAGCTTCTTACAGCCTGGTACTATGTTCCCTTGAAAGGAGATACCATCCAATGGTCCCAAGGAAGGTCTACAATTTTGTCATCAGATGGCCACCTTGTCAGCAGAAAGGGCTCCTTCAAGAAAACTGCACAACACTAGGAGACTTATTCAATCTGGATGCCTGTGGGAGGCAGTATTTCATCACCACAGCATATCACCTTTATTGATCAACACTATAATTAATATACAAATTGTTGAACACTCAGATATATTTTATAAATATAAAATATCCTTATTTTATCTAAAAATTACTCCAAACTGTTGCAGAATAGAAATGAAAGTGAAGTCAGACACATCCAATGTTTTCTTCTCTCCAGAAGTTGCCGTGATGAGATACATTTTAAGCAGAGCCTTTGCTTGCCTGAGGCTGGCCCCTGTCTGCAGATCTTTTGGTCAGCCTTTTGTGTTTCAGGCCACATCTGCTCTGGAATGCTTGGAGAATTAAGCAACACTATATGAAGTCAGCTTTCTCTGGGGTGAAAACCTTCAAGAGTTAAACATGATTTATGCACATTGGCATCATATCTGGAACAGCTATTTGTTAGTTTTCCCAGGTGTCAGGAACAGAGCTAATAGTTGGAGTCAGCTTTTCTTGTGTACACCTGGGTGTGAGTTGAGCAGAACACTGAGGCACCTACAGTCCACCATGTTGACAGTTTGCACAGCTCCTGCTGTGTGTGTGCTGCATCTAAGGACATGGGGGCATCATACATCTAACCCAGGGTGGTACAGCAAGGTGGAATTAGTGCAGCCATTGGAGACTCCCCTCAAACAGGTCTTTCTGCAGCACAGGAAGTGCAGCAGTCCTAAGCCCTGTTACTTTTTCTTTGCTGTGCTTTTATCTTCATTTTTGGTGCAATAAAATCATGTTAATTAAACAGTGAATGAATAGAAAGGCCCTTAGTCAATATTTGCATTTGGACAAAAATGGTTAGAACAGCTTAGGAATTGATTCTGTTTTATTAAGGTGCTTGTTCACCCAGGGAACATTTTAGCAGCAATCAATATGTAACTAAATCTTTATTGATGTTTTACAATTGTTTTGTTTCCCAGCAATTATGGTGATAGAATCAGCTTCTCTTGGCTGTTCCTCCTTCCCAGCTTTGCTATATTGATCTCCTGAGAGCCTATTGACAACTCATTTTACATCTCCCATGTTGTTGTTACTAAATTGGGACCACAGTCATAGAAACACAGAATCATAGAATAGTTAGGGCTGGAAAAGACCTTAAGATCATCTACTTCCAACCCCCCTGCCATGGGCAGGGACACCCACACCAAACCATGTCACCCAAGACTATGTCCAAACTGGCCTTGAACACCATCAGGGATGGAGCATTCATAACTTCCCTGGGCAACCCATTTCAGTGCCTCATCACCCTCACAGTAAAGAATTTCTTCCCAATATCCAATCTAAACTTACTCTGCTTAAGTTTGAACCCGTTACCCCTTGTCCAGTCATTACAGTCCCTAACAAAGAGTCCATACCCAGCATCCCTATAGGCTCCCCTTCAGATATTGGAAGGCTGCTATGAGGTCTCCACGCAGCCTTCTCTTCTCCAGGCTGAACAGCCCAAACTTTCTCAGCCTATCTTTATAAGGGAGGTGTTCCAGTCCCCTCATCATCCTTGTGGACCTCCTCTGGACTTGTTCCAACTGTTCCATGTCATTATGTTGAGGACACCAGAGCTGCACACAATACTCCAAGGGAGGTCTCACAAGAGCAGAGTAGAGTGGCAGAATCACCCCCTTTGACCTGCTGGTCACTCTCCTTCTGATGCAGCCCAGGATACGGTTGGCTTTCTGGCCTGCGAGCACACACTGCCGGCTCATGTTCATTTTTTTCATCAACCAACACCCCCAAGTCCTTCTCTGCAGGTCTGCTCTGAATCTCTTCTCTGCCCAACCTGTAGCTGTGCCTGGGATTGCTCTGACCCAGGTGTAGGTCACACTGAAAAAGCTCTAATCCTGACCCACAGTGCTAAGCACAGGCCATCAATATAAACTAACATCTGACCTGAATTACCTAACAACAAGAACTCTGAAATTACATAAGTGCTAAAGTTTCAGTGAAATAAATAGACAACTCTGAACTAAAAATATTTTGAAGAGCTGAGATTTCAGTAGAATTTTCTAGTTAGATTTTAAGTGCCTCAAATCTGGGATTACTTCTCACACATTGCCTATCCAACTTGGGGAAACCCAAATGCCATGGGTACAACCGCATAAATCATTCACGTCTCCTGCCTAGGCAGTTCCATGTTCCTAAGTAGCTTTTCTGACATAATGCCCTAAACACAGAGAGAATGGCTCAGTCTTACTAAAACTTCATCACACAGATCTGGCCAGAGGAGTGCATTTCTGCAGAGCATCTTAGCTGTACCAGAGCTAAGGGGCTGCAGGGTGAGAGCCCCTAAGCAGGAATCACGACAGCAATAGCTGTCAGCAGACGCGTCCCTCTATTGAAGGCTTTAAAACGGGTGGAAAGGAACGCGTGCGCTGCTTGAAGGGGAGCAAACCTCACACACCCCTCCGCAGACCGGTTCTGCACCTCTCCCGGCAGAGCCCCGCGCAGTGACCGAGGCTATCGGGTGCTGCTCGGGGAGGCGGGGGGTGACCGGGTGCTCCCTCACACTCACCCTCCGGAGGATGGGTCCCGTGTCCCCTTTGTCCCCCGTGAGCCCGTGCCGCGGAGTCGCAGGGCTGCCTGCACGCAGCTCGCCCCCCACAAGGTGGCGGTGTAAGCACAGGTTTCTCCGCAGCAGGCATCCCGTCCGGGTCCTGCCTGCCTCTCGATAGAAATCAACACCTAAGCCTGCTCTTAAGAAGTCAGGAGAAGGCGGGTCATCAGTGACTATGGGGACAAGTGGCTTTCCGAAAGATCAAGTGGGCCCTCTGGCCAGCAGAAGGGACGTGTAGGTTCTCTGTCCTTTGATGTCTGGAGCTGCCCCACATCCCCACAAATACTGAGTGAAGAACCTCCCCTTGATGATGAGTCTTGAGACACATCTCTCTCCAGCTCCTCATTCAGGTAGGAAAATGGAATATCACTGAAAACACAAGCACTTAAAGAGCCAGAGAATTAAATCTCCTCCTCTTCATGTTCATCTGAGGAATGCAGATACTGGGTTCTGGAATCCCCAAGGCTTTTTGGACCCTTCACTGATTCCTACTCATTTCAGCAGTAGAAGGGAGGAACCATTCCCACTGCCAGAAAATTAGTTCACTTGACCAGAAAAGCTATTTCTCTGAACACAATGGCTTTTTGTAAATATGCATTTAAGCAAGTTGCTTTAAACATGGAGAATCACTGTCAAGGCAGACCTGAGCTCCTCAAAGCACTTCAACCTGTTCTCTCTGCATCACTGTGCAAGTCTGGGGCCTCAATCAGCTGTGGCAGGTGCAGTCATGGAGGTGCGGGGAATGTCCAAGCAAGGCCACTGAGTTCTGTGAAGTTACTGTGAAACCAGGAGCAGAAACAGGTCTGCTTCCAAGAGCAGGATATCCTATATTCACCAAAACCAAATTATCTGCCCCAGTTTTTGATTTTCTTATGGTCTGACATTGATGTCACACCCTGAACTTGTCAGTCTTGCCCTACAGACACTCACACAAAGAGGAAATCAGTCACATAGCTTTTACTTTCACATGCTTATGGTCAGTTTGGCTGTGCCATTCCCAGCTCCTGGGAAGCCCCCACTCAAGTTATGCAGATAAGACTGCTAAAACAGCCCCCGAGGACTGACTTCTCTATTCTGACCCGTGTCCTAAAGCGTCATTAATATCTGGCATTCCTTCCAGACCCACTTAGCTAGCATCTAATAATCACTGCTGTACCAACTTGTCCTAGTGAAGTTATCAAGGCTATGGGACAGCCCAAGCTTCGTAGGGTTGTAAAGACCTGTGAAATACCTACAGAGGTTTTAAAAAAGCCTTTAATTTTATATCCAAGTACCAGCCTTTCCAAAGTGTTAAAAGAGAAAGGAAATTGCCTAGAAGAAAATGGAAGCAGAAAAGAAACATTCCCACTGGGTTTGAAAAATCTGTTGGGGTAGCAAATAGCATATAGTGTGTAATGAGCACCCACATCCTCCAAAGAGCTATGGAAATCTTGATCATTTATTTGATCTTCTTTTTTTTTTCCCCAGTTGGATGAATGAAAGGTTTTCTACAATGTACATTTTCAGATCCTTGTTCGTTGTTAATTTTCTCTCTGTATCCATTTCAGCATCTTCCTCCCAAATGTTGTCAGTCAGTGCCACAGAGATTCAGTAAGGCTGTCTTGTAATCGCCACTGGTGTCATCCTGACAGGAGAAAAAAAGGGAAAAAAGGTGAGCGTGGAAGTTCCTCTGTATGCTCCGAGTGCTGACTTTGTCAGTCCATGGAATACACCCACACAGGAAAAAGACTTTGGAAAGAGCAAGCCAGACTTCTGCCAACTGACACACCATCAAAAGCAAATGGAGAAATGAGGCTTGTAGCTGCCACCTGAAATAACATTTATCAAGTCCAGTTCATTTCTTTGGAATCTAGGTGGGTAATTTATCAGGGCTACATCCTACAGTGGCACAAAGTCAGCATGAACAAGAGCAACCAAGCCTGTTGTGTTCAGATTTCATGTCCCCAAGTATTTATGTAGCATGTCTCCCCTACAGGAAGAGAAAGGGCAGCATTGTTAGCCCTGATGCATGACATCTGATATAAAAGCCACAGATATGGTCAGTTTGGTCTAGAGGAGCACTACAGAGAATATCACAAGATAAAAAATTTGCTCTCTTTGAATGTTTTGTGATGACAGGTGTGAAGTCAGTTTCACTTCTCAGAAGGAATGAATATTCCATGCAGACCCTTGTAGACTGATCATTAATCAACATGACAGACACTGACAGTGTCAATTAGAAGAAAGAGCCTTCATTACAGAACCAGACTTCTCATGGGGACTGCTAAGGATAGCGCTTTTGTGCCATTTGCACTGGGGGAGAGGAATGTCCCAGAGTCCTTAGGACAAATGGTAAAGCCCAGCATTTCAGCCCTAGTAGGAGATGGACATTCACTCAGAACTGAGTCTCTAATCTCAAAAGCTACAATAAGCTTTGACAAGGTTCAGTTTCTAAACCTGTCTCATCACAGTATAGACCAGGCCTTCGTTTAGGATAAGTCAGCTAAAGGAAAAGTCAAACCAACAAAACAACAACAAAAAGAAAAAGAAAACAAAGAATGAAAACCAGCACTGCTTTGATTTATGTGGGACTGGCTTGAGGTAGTTAAAGACAGCACAGGGAGAGAACAACATGGCACAGCAGTGTGGGAAAGGTGTAACGAATTAAATTAATCTAGATTCATCTAGAAAATCATGAAGTGCATGGATACAGAGTATGGTCCATGAAAAACCTGGAGCATCTCTCCTCAGGTCTGGCTTTGCCCAAGTCACTTCCAGAGCATACAATCTGACTCACCTTTCAGGTGTGTATGTCCCCTAAGGATAAAGTTGTTAATAGGCCTAATGAAGGAGAGCTTAGCAGAAAATGATATTTTTACTAAAAACAACAATGCAAGCATCTGACAGCACTGGACAGGTTCAGAATGTGTATGATGGTTAAAAACCATCATATCAATATGCTGCTTACCATAATCATACTGGAGAGAGGCTTTCCTGCAATATGCTTGAATTCAGCCTTTATAAGATTTAAATCAACTTCACTTCGAGAAACGATCACCCTTATAAGAGTCCCATCATTGGTGCCAGCCCCCTGGAATAACAGATATATCAGTCTGTGATGGTGTCCTGGGTTCAGCAGTAGCAGTCATGGAGCACTGGGTTCAGTGGTTGTTCGAGAGAGAAGCTGTTGCAAACTGGTCCAAGACAGGAGGAGTCATGTTTCAAACATTGTTTGATGCATGTTCTGCAGCACATCTGCTGCTCTTTCCGGAGGGTCAACCTCCAGGGGTCACCATCAGTACCGCAAGCCCATCATGGAAGTGTGCTATCAGTTTTTGCACACATCAAATGCAAAACCAAACATGTTATAGAGTTGGATGATAGCACTGAATACATGTTGTCCTTCTGCAACATCACCTATGCAACACTTGGCTTGAGCCAGGATTGATTAATCACTCATAGGAAAATTAAGACCATGTTGATAAAAATATCAGTTATCTCAGCTTTCCACAAGTTTGGGAGAGCTGCTGTCTTTTACATATCAGTTAAGAGTTACAGGGCCACAATCTACAGATGTCTTATGTGTCTCCATTTGCAACTCTTTCATTTTATACTGCCATTAAGAGAATTGTTTCCTAGAAAGTGAATATTGTGGTCCAGTCTATTATATTAATATTATGGACAAAAATTCCACCATGAGCAACCTCCTAGAAAAAAGTCTTCCAGAAGTTTTGTCCACATTCCAGAACGTGGGACTGAGCTCCTTGCAAATTCCTAAATCAGAGAAGCTAGGCTCCCTTGATATCTCACTTTTAAGAGGTATTTTTCTGCCTAAGATGGATGAAGAGATCCTGTTCTTACTTGCAACAATAGCACTAAATTTACTGGATTTCACCAAAATTTTGCTTCTTCTAACTTGACCTGGCGGAAGCCAGGTTACAAGATCAGTCCAATATGAAGGCAAGTATGTTACCCTGAAGAGACTTACCTTTAAAGCATGGTACAGCCTCTCTGCAAAGTAGCAATGGACACTCCTGGTGCATTTCACTAGGCATACAAAAAAGCTCAGTAAGAATCAACTGCAGTTCCAGTTCAGAGCATCAGGTAACAAGAGATTCAACGTCATTTCCAATAATTCAATGGACCCCTGGGATCCGAGTTTATCTTACTTAAGTGTCATGGGTTCAGCAGCAGCAGTCATTTTTCTTTAAGCAGTAGCTGGTGTAGCACTGTGTTTTGGATTTTTA